>CAKNWW010279781.1:827-13490 GCA_932074435.1 Andricus kollari
GATACATTAATGATATTCTACTGATATTTAGTTTTAAAAAAAGCTTAAGAAAATTAAAACATAAATATTATTTTAGCACTTATTTAAATTTAAAAAAATTAAAATTTGTTTGCAATATTTTTTAAAAATAGGAAAAATACTTTTATCTGACGTGATTGGAAGCAGAATTTTTATGTTTTTCATCCTACTTTGAGCAAAAAAAAAAAATAATCTATGTATTTTTAAAATAAAATGATTGTAGGCTATTAAATAAAGACAGATTGTCCCCTATTTTCTGCACTAGTTTACCTATACTTTATTAATTTTGAAATAACACTTTTCGCTTAGAGCACCGAATTATGTTGGCTAATATTATTGGAGATTTTTATTCATAAGAATTTCCGTATTCCCATCTGACTATGTCTCGAATTTTTGACAGAAATTAATATGAGTCGCAATACTGTCAGTCAAATTTCGTATTCCGCTGCCAAGTACGAAACAGAGTTTCCATGGGTCGAGGCAGATCCAAGAAGTCGAGTGAACGCTCGCTGTAAGATATGCATGAGAAGCATCAAGATAGATTCCATGGGCCGTACTGCATTAGTCAGTCATTCTAATGGAAAGAAGCACCTAGAAAATCAACGAATTCGGCTAAAAATGCAGCCAATATCAGCATTGCTTAAGCAGCCTATGATTACAGACGGAAATTCCACATCTGTGGTTGAATTATCATCATCTGTAAAACCTACCAGTGAATTTATTTTTTCGATTTTTTTAAGCATTAAAGATTTATTGCATATTTTCTCTTAGGACTTACTTTTTTAACGCTGTTGCAAAAAGAAGCGGTGGAAAAAATCTCGGACAGTTGCGAACTATCTTCAGAAGAGAACTTGTACAAAAGCTCTCCAAACATTCGTGGATCAACTTCTGTCATGAAATTATTTTTACAGCAAGAAGAAGTAACGAAAGCTGAATTAAGGCTCTGTCTTTATTCTATCGTTCATCATATTTCTTTGCGAAGCATTGGTGACTTTGTGACTCTTTGTCCGAGTACATTTGCAGACAGCGAAATAATAAGAAGATTACAGTTACAAAAAGATAAAGTGAAATACACTATTGTGTACGGTATTGCACCTTATTTCAAAAAGAAACTGGAATAGATTGTCGACAACTGTTCTCATCTTGTAGTGGGCTTCGATGAATCTTTAAATAGGATTGCACATCGTCAGCAGATGGATTTGACAATAAGGTACCGGTGCGATGAGACAAATGAAGTTGCTACAAAATATCTAGATTCGATTTTCTTAGGCCACATATGGGCTGAAGACCTTCGTAAAGGATTCCGAGCAGGTGTGCAGGAAAAAAACTTGGGTAAAGTCATCCAAATTGGTATGGATGGTCCAAACGTTAACTTCAAAATTCTTGATGATTTGTGCCAGGAGTTAAAACATTCTTCAAAGGATTATGCCGAATTATTAAATGTGGGTAGTTGTGGCATTCATTCTACACACGGAGGATTCAAGGCTGGCTTAAATGCTTCTAATTGGAAATTAATGGAAGTATTTCGCGCTGCTTATTACTTTTTTAGAGATTCTCCTGCCAGGCGCCAAGATTACTTCGCAATCACAGGCTCTGAAATGTTTCCATTAAAGATTTGTGATGTGCGTTGGATAGAAAATGGTAAAATATCTAGAAGGTTTACAATAATGCTAGACCCATTGAAAGCGTATGTGACCTTCCTAGAAAAGATTAGAATTGAACAAGAAATTAAGAAAAAGGAAAGAGAACAGGAGAATATAAAAAGGAGGGAGAAAATGACTGGAGAAGAGAGAAATTTGATGAAGAAGCACAAGGCACTGTTGACTATTCTTGAGAAAAAGAACTATCAAACTATTGCTGCTGCGGTCAAAGATAAACTGCTTAGACCCAAACTAGCGTTTTTTGAGCTTCTGACCACAGACATGGAGCCATTTCTTACTGCTTTCCAGTCTAACAGCCCTATGGCTCCATTCCTATTCAGCGATTTAACTGGATTGTTCCAAAGTTTTGCAGTCCGAATTATCAAGCCTGAAGTTTTAGAAAAAAGTTCCATCGCAAATTTAGATCTATGCAATAAAGAAAATCTGTTGGATGCTAAGAAAATTGATTTAGGTTTTGCGACTAGAGATGCCCTTAGGAATACTCCAAACTTGAAAGATCTTGACTTTCTAACTTTTCGCCAAGACTGCCGAAATATTTTCGTTGCTATTCTTAAAAAAATGCAAGAAAGATGTCCGCTCAATCACAAACTAACAGAATATATTTCATGCTTGAATCCAACCTTGATATCCGATCATCCTAATACCGCTGTTCGAAGGCTAACCAAAAGCTTGGATGTCCTCGTGACTAAAAAATGGATTTCTAGTACGAAGTCTGAAAATGCCAAAAAAGAATTTAAAGCCTTAAACAATTCACCTAATGCTCGAGAATGCTTCAAGACTTATGGACGAAGTGAGTGCCGTTTAGACAGATTTTGGGTGAATACATTAAAAGCACAATCTCCTCCGTCCTCAGATATGTTCTGTTTTGTGAAAATGGTCCTAATTCTCTCTCATGGCAACGCAGCACTAGAAAGGGGCTTCTCTATTAACAAAGAGTGCTTAGTTGAAAATCTTCAAGAGAAAAGTTTGATTGCTCAACGTCTGGTACATGATCCCGTGCCTGCTTTAAAATCTGTTATCGTAGATAAAACGATAATACATGCAGCTCGCAACGCACATGCGTTATACAAGGAGGATTTACTTGGAAAAGCTAAAAAATTAAAGGAGAAAAATTAACGAAAAGAAGCTAAACGAAAGGCTACAAAGGATTTAGAAGAAATCAAGACCAAAAAGTCTAAACTTTTAGTGTAATTAAGTGATCAGGCGGCATATTATGATGAGCGCATAGGTCAACTTAATGCAATTATTTATGATTAAAGTAGATGAAATAAATAAATAAAATAATATGTTCCTAATATGCAGAGTTATATATAATTTAATGTTTATTCTAAAAGTTTACCTTTTATTTTTTCAAATGCGATAAACAAATTTCTTAATTAAGACGAGTTATGAATATTGTAAAAGCGCAATAGGGGATGCTCAGCTAAACTAAGCTAAGCTATTGTCAGAGTCCCAATCCTCAAATAATCCAAATACTCCTAAACAATCCTGTTGTTTAGGACAGCTGTAAAGATCTTATACAGTGTGCTCAAAAAAGTTATTGGTCCAGCACCGGAAAAGTTTTTCGTTTCTCTAAGTGCTTTTTTCACCTCTTCGGCAGTGATTGATGGACATTCCTCCTCAGATTTTATGAGGTTGTCGCCAAATTCCTTGAAGCGGATGATATTATCAGTATCTTCTTTCAACTCCAGTGTTTTTGGTCTCCAACAAGTCTCTACCTCGTGGGGCTTGGGTCAGCAGCTTTGACTTGTTTAGTGTGTGATTCAAGATCCTCAATTCTTGGGCGAACTTTCGAACCCTTTCCGCGAACGGTCTACCAGATGTTATGTAGTCAATCACACATTGAACACGGGACACATTCTGTCTTGCCCATCCAATCTTCTTGTTCAGTTGATGCAAGCTTCTTTTGGTCTTTTAATCCATCGTCGGTTTGAGCCTTCGATTTGAAGTACCCATTGTCGGGTGCGCTGCGCGTTCGATCGTTTTAATCCGCATTTACAACTTTTTGGTGTTTTGGTGGAGTCATTGTTGTTCCCACGAGAAGCTAGGGAAAGGGTTCGTCCATCCTTGTACAGCCCCGCATGCAAGGATAAGGCTGCATACTCTGAGAGTTCGCCCGGTATCCCAGAGTCACCGTTTAAGACTCCTCACCCAGGTGCCATTCAGCTTTCGGCACGGTTGTTACGTCTCCGCTTAGGGTTTATTCTTTCGGGACCATCCCTGTACAATTGTCTGCGACTGCTTATTAATGGTTGTAACCATATTCAGCAGAAACCATTGGTACAGGGACCCTCTATCCGCAACCCGAGGACGCGTTCGGTGGTCCCACTGAGAGAAACAACCGTGAGATGGGTGGTCACATAACACGATGAAATCACAACGACAGGCCGGCGAAACCCTCGTGTGTCTTGAGGACATGAAGAGACCCAAGGATGACAGCTTTCTACACCCATCGCGCAAGTGCCTTGGCATATTTTTGGAACGCGGGTATCGCTTTGAGGTTACGAACCAGTGATAGTTTCGAACCTCCGAGAGCACCAATCGCAAGGACAATTACTTGTACCGAATATTTTGGGTACAGTCTTTGCTGCTCCCTTTTAAGGTCTTAATACCTCTCCTCCTTTTCTTTCTCCTTGGCAGTGATGTTATATTCGGACGGTGCCGAGAATTCGATCACGAATATAGTTCGTTTCTCGAAGTCTTAGAGAACAATGTCAGGCCTCGAGTGTGTAACGGAGACTGCTGTCCGAAAATCGTAGTTCCAGAAAATTTGGCACTTCTCGTTTTGGACAATTGACTCTATCTCCCTCGGAGCGTTCGGCAGGGCAGGGTCGCGGCCAACACCGTAAGAGCGACAAAGATGGTAATAAAGGACTCTTAGGGTCGCATTATGTCTGTAGATGTACCTTGTTCCTGCGTGTGTGGGACACCCCGATAGTATGTGTTCCAGGTACTCAGCGTGTGCATAACACGCTCTGCACCTATCGCTGGGAACTTCTTGACATAAAATGCGGTCACGGTATGTTAATGTGGAAATTACACCGTCCTGGCATGCGAAAATAAAACCCTGCGTACCTGAATTAAGCCCTGATGAGCTGAGGAAAGCAAAAGTTTGCTCCTTCGACAAGGACTGTTTTTCTACGTATCTGTGAACGTTTCCGTGTATTTGCTTGTCGGGTAGCTGTTGGTGGAATTTTTCAACTTCTGCTTTCTTCACTTCGGCTTTCAGAAGTGAAGCATCTAGGTGGAGTAATGCACTTTCCTCACTTCTGATGTTAAAATGCAGGCCAAGGGTGTTTCAGGTACGTGGGTTAGCTTTCGCAGATGACAAGATTTTTATAGCAGAATCAATCGAGGACTTGCAAAGAATGTTGAATAAACGTAATACAAGCATGAAGAACATGGGCCTCAAAATTAATGTAAATAATACAAAAATTATGGTGTTTGAAGGAAAAGGTGAAAAAACAATGTGCAACATGGTCCTAAATGATGAGAGATTTGAACAGGTTGATAAGTACGTATATCCTGGTAGCCTATTCCCTAGTGACGGAAAGATAGATGAGGAATTAGATAGGCGCATAAATGAGGGTAAGAAGGTCATCGGCAGAGCAGGATCCATTCTCAGAAATAAAAACATATAAAAAAAAGCTTAAATGGCCATACATAATTCTATATTTGTACCCACTGTACTATACGGTAGCGAGATTTGGACCTATCAAGAAAAGGACATGAGTAATATAAACGCGATTGGCATAAAACCTCTGCGCACAATATGTGGGAAAACACTGATGGACAAAGTCCGAAACGAGATAATCCTCAAAGAATGTGGTACAGGACAGACACTAGTTGACATATGGGAAATAAATCAGTTAGGATGGTTCGGACAGGTTGAAAGAATGAAAGATGAACGACTGACCAAACAAGTGTATAAATTTAAAGTAAATGGCAGAATGCCGAAAGAATGGTTAGAATCTGTGAATGAGACATTAATCCGAAGAGACATAAAAAGCCATCGAAACAGGAGAACTTGCATGAAAAAATGCATGCACGTGAAAGAAGCTAGAGAAGTATGTCAGTACAGAAAAGTGTGGCGACCTTGGATACTAATGGGCCCGAGTAACGAACCTCACATAACATCCTTGTGAAGCTCTTCACTTGGGGGTGATCGCTAGAGAGATTGATCAACAACCTGAGTCGGAGCAGTGTTGCGGAACGAACGTGTTACTTAAATTAGTAACACGAAAATTCTAGATCAATCTAAAAAATCTATACCTCCTTCCTAACACTACTACTCTCCAACCGAGCGAGTCACGCCTACCCCGAAAGGGAAATGGCTTAATGGTCTAATAATAATAATCCTAATAATAACAACAAAGCCATCCACTGCGAGCACCCCAAAACGTTAGATCAACATGAAGTGGGTAGTGAGGCATCCAATATTTGGCTGAGTAAGGGCGTCCTGTATCCGGAAACAGAAGGATTCGTTATACGCGATACAGGACAGGGGTGTCAGCACCAGAAATGATCGCAAACGCGTGCGACATCAATACGTGGTTGACCGGTGCCGATTATGTGGAGATACCAACGAATCCATCGAGTACATTGTTGATGGTTGTCGCGTGATGGCTCAAAGAGAATATAGGCACAAGCATAATGATGTGGCGGGCATTATACATCAACAACTCGCTTTAAACCTAGGACTCTTAACAGAATGGATGCCTTTCTATAGATACATTCCAATGCCCGTTTTAGAAAACGAAGATTACATTTTATGTTGGAATGTTACTATCCAGACGGATCATTACGTCCGAGCCAATCGACCGGACATCGTAATGCGAGAGAAAAAAGGTGGAAGAGTCTACATCATCGGCATTGCTTGTCTCCTAAACCGAAATTTGCAGGCAACCTATAGAACCAAGATCCACAAGTATAGCGAGCTAAGGCAATATGGAGGAATGCGCAACATGTATCTATTCATCCTATTGTGATTTCGGCTACAGGCAATGTGCACACAAGATGCATTTAACATCTTGAACATTTAGGAGCCAGCAGGGTACTGGCAGTAGCTCAGAAGGCGGGTTTATTAATCACCTGTCGTATTGTAAGAAAGTTCCTAGACTATCAGGAAGCAAGCGACTAAAAAGCTATGTAGTGATACATGGTAACTCTAAGAAAGCATCCAGAGGCGACTGTTGTCACCTCCAACACTCACGGCCGCTGTGTAAGCAGACCAGCGGTAAAAGACGAACTGCAAACTACACCATACTCCTAATTTTCTACCTAAAACATCTTCGCAAATGATTTCATGCACCGTATTACATTAACTAATTACATCGTCATCTCATCAGTCACTTGACTTAGTCCGTGGCTACGGTGGAAAACCGGGTTCTTTTTAACCCGAGAACAAGTTTGAAAAAAAAAAATAATAAAAGGGTTAAACAACCACCACAGGGTTCCACTGAGAGCAACTGCCATCTAAAAATGACACCGGCTCCTAGTATAACCGCGGTAAATCACACCTATGGCCACGTCTCACGACCGTGAGATAGGTGGTCACAGGGCACGATGAAATCACAACAACAGACTGGCGAAACTCGTTTGTGTGTGCGTGCGTGCGTGCGCGCGCGCGCGCGCGTGTGTGTGTGTGTGTGTGTGTGTGTGTGTCAAAAGAGCGACAAAGATGGTAATGAATTTTAAAGTTATATATATATATATATATATATCATTCTTATTATTATATTGACCCACCTTCCACCCACAGATACTCATGACCTGGTACTTCGCTACTAAAAACGGTCACGAAACGCTGCAAGTGATGAATAGATTCGTTGGTGCCAGTTTTTATTTCGGAAGTCTATATTTTGCTTGCGCATTCTTCATAATTCGCGACTCTCTATCGCGAATTTAAAAAAATTTTAATTACTAAAAAAAATTATTATTATATAAATGTGTTCTACAACTGCCACAAATTCCAGTAGTTAACCGCTTATCGTTATACCTTTAGCGAAATATACTTTCCATCACACCTTGCTGTTTCTATGTTGATTGTAACCTTTTTTATCTTCGTAAAACACAATACACACACTTTCGCGCGATTATCTTAATGAGTTTCCAATTTCTTATTCATAGTTCAAACAAAAATCACATCAAAATTATAGCCCGACGAAACAAAACGTCCGGTACAAAATTTTGCTGCAGACGCCGCATTTGCTTTAAAATAAATAAAACACCACTCTACGAGTACAATTCGTAAGCAATTCTTCCGTAGCGGGCGTATTTGCTTAAGAATTAATTTTAATTGCATGAAAACTATCGCATGTTCTACAGTATCATTCTAAAATATTTGTTATTAAACTTTTTTCATTCAATTATTGAATTAAATGATCCCTGCATAATAAGCAAAAAATATTAATAAAAAAATCGCAATTGTAAACAAAATATTTCAACCGGGTTTTTTTAAAATGAAAATACTTGTATGGTATCGTAAAGCAATATTCAACAAAGATTATCTAATTTCCAAGATCTTTCGGTTAAATTATGTTGTTTTTTTTTCAGTGGCGTCACTGCTGATTCTACTAGCCGTGATTGTTATAATCAGCGTGGCATGCGCAGGTCCAAGGTATGTTTTACTGGAGCCACCTCTCAAGGACGGCAAGTATATCGCAGCACCGACTTCCTGTGGTATGGTGGAGGGGATTTTAGAAGACGGTGGTTATGCTTTCCGTGGCATACCTTACGCGGTTCCACCAATCAACAATCGCCGTTGGCAACCAGCTGAACCTCTGCGCCGAATAGAGAATTGCTGGTCCGATATTTACTTTGCTCACAATAACTCTGCTAATTGCTGGCAGAGAGATTCTTCTGGGCGTATTGAAGGCGTGGAAGACTGCCTAAAGCTCGATGTTTTCACTCCAAAGGTCGATACCAGAAATCCCCTTCCCGTTGTCGTAATGATTGGTGCTGAAACGCTCAGTGGAGGCTCTCCTGGAGTTATGCAACCATCTTCAAAACTTGCAAGAGTGCGGGAAATCGTTTTTGTGAGGCCAAACTTCAGGTAATGCATTTTTAAATATTCATAACTTTCTTAGAATCCATTATTATAAAGCGTGGAACAACATACGCGCGATAATTTTCCTTTGATTAACAATCACACATTTAATTATATTTTACTGAAAACAATTTTTTTAATGTGTCACGGTTTCGTTAAAATGACCTCGCAAAGATGGGGAGAAATACATTTTTCGTAACATGTTATACATTCATGGCACGTCTGTGCATGTGCACCGTGGACAAAGTGAGTATTTTGTCGAGAGAGTTGCAAAGACTTTACCACACCATAGTTCCAGTCATCGAATGATGTTTTAGATATACGAAAATATGACTTAAACAGTACAACTAACGCCATCAGACGGGATAATTGGTAACAATAATCGTCCGAACGATTAAAACAGCATAATTAACTCTCTCTGACTTGATGATTAGCAACAATAATTATCCGCGTCGCTAGTTAATCATTTTAAGACTGCAATAGAAAATTTCGATAAAAATGAGTAAGATCTACATGACAGTGATATTGGGATCCCCCTAGAAGTTCTTAAAAATTATGAATCCGTTTCATCGAAATTTCTTCGCTCGTGCCCCATCGTAAACAATAATTTTTTTTATAAAGTTGATCTTTTTTCGCCATAAGTTGGCACTGATTTGTCGATTTTTGTTTTTATTCACGTTTATCATAATGGAGACGTACACATTCATAGTATACTCTACCGTTTATAGACAGTAACAGTTTGAATATGTATATAAGGGTAAATACCAACAAAATAACCACTTTAGACAATTAAATTTTCGTAAGAAAAAAACTTTTCAAATCGCCGGAATATTTTTTCGAATGAAGTCTAACTCTAGAGATTCTAAAAATATAAAACTAAGAGATTAAGGAGTGTATTTGTGTTGGGATATACATTTTCAAAACAAGTAGCTGCTACTTTGAGACCGAATGACGTGACACACGGCCATGATAATTAATCTTTTTAAAATATGTATAGAACAGGTAAACATATTTAAAACTATGTGGCAACTCAGTATTTTAACCAGTTATTTTACTCTATCTTCAGCATTTTAAAATATCTTCTCGTTTTATAGTAACATTTTAGCGTTATACGTAACATTATTTGTAGTAGAATCGCGGTAAATCACAATTATGGCCACGTCTCACAGCCGTGAAATGGGTCGTCACAGGACACAATGAAATCACAACGACAGGCCGGCGAAACCCTCGTGTGTTTTGAGCACACGGAGCGACCCAAGGATGACAGCTTTCTGCATCCATTTCGCAAGTGCCTTGGCATATTTTTGGCACGCGAGTATGGCCTTAAAGTTACGAACCACTGATAGTTTTGCACCTCCGAGAGCACCTATCACAAGGTCAATTACAGCTACCGAATATTTTGGGTACAGTCGTTGACGCTTCCTTTTAAGATCTTGATACCTCTCCTCCTTTTCTTTCTACTTGGCAGTGATGTTGTAGTCGGCCGGAGCCAAGGATTTGATCACGAATATAGTTCGTTTCTCGAAGTCTTGGAGAACGATGTCAGGCCTCGAGTGTGCAGCGGAGACTGTTGTCCGAAAATCGTAGTTCCAAAAATTTTGGCACTTCTCGTTTTCGACAATTGACTCTATCTTTCTTGGAGCGTTCGGCAGGGCAGGGTCTCGGCCAACACCGTAAGAGCGACAAAGATGGTAGTAAAGCACTCTTAGGCCCATTATGTCTGTAGAGATACGTCGTTCCCCCGTGAGTGAGACACCCGGATATTATGTGTTTTAGGTACTCAGCGTGTGCATGACACTCTCTGTACATATCGCTGGGAACTTCTTGACATAAAATGCGGTCACGGTATGCTAAGGTGGAAATGACACCTTCCTGGCATGCGAAAATGAAACCCTCTGTACCTGAATTAAGCCCTGATGATCTGAGGAAAGCAAAAGTTTGCTCCTTCGACAAGGTCGGATTTTCTACATTTTTGTGAAATTTTCCGTGCATTTTCTTGTCGGGTAGCTGTTGGCGGAATTTTTCAACCTCTGCTTTCTTTACTTCGGCTTTTAGAAGTAAAGTATATAGATGAAATAATACACTTTCCTCACTTCTGAAGTTAAAATTCAGGCAAAGAGTCTCGGCCGCCTGCTCTGCGGCTTTGTAAAGGAACGCTCCTTTGCCAATCATCTCGTGTTTCCTGAACAGTTTTAGGAGAGGATCTCTGCCATTTGCAACGATGTAAGCTTTACTTAAAACAATTCGGTTATCAAGTCATTGGAGGTTCAGAAGTCCGCTTTAACGGCGCGAGATGTATAATCGCGGAAAGGACGAATTGATATACAAGCTCTTAAGCATATGCATGATCTTACGCGTGGCGATATCAAGAGCCGTAAGCTCGTTCTTTGTGCATTGAACCACCCCAAACGGGTAGAGTAGAACCGAGACGGCAAGCATGCTACTCGCAAATAGCTGGTTACGTCCTAAATGCGGCTTTGATGCATGCCCAAGTATGTATAGGTATCTCCAGTGTCAATATGTCTAATCACACTTAAATCCATAAGCTCAGGGTCATCGGGAACGCCAAAAATCTTTCCTTTCTTCAGATGAATCTTGGCTCACTTGTCCAGTCAGAATTCCATACCAATCTCTTCTATGTACTTCTTGGCGTTATTTAGAGTTGTTCGTTTTGACACGATAATTTGTGTGATTGTAGGTCCTCAGTTCTTGGGCGAACTTTCGAAACCTTTCCGTGAACGGTCTACCAGATGGTATGTAGTCAATCCCACACTGAACACGGGATGGTTTCTATCATGCCCATGAAGATTGCTTCTTGTTCAGTTAAAGCAAGCGTCTTTTGATCTTTTGATCCATCGTCGGAGCATTCCATTTTAACCAGGTCTTGTGTCTTAGACGGAACCTGAATATTAAGTTTCCTTCTTGTTCTTAAATCGCGATCATCTCTCCGGAGGTGCCTGCTTTTCGCAGTTGTTCTTAATGTCGCTTCCTCGCGTTTCGCCGGTTCGTCGTCATGTTTCCCTCTAAATTATTTCCAGCACCCCGAACTTTAAGGTGATGGGCACTTTTTGCCGGCCCATTTTCGGGTGCTCTGCGTGTTCGATCGTTTTGAAGCGCATCTACGACTTTTTCTTGATTTGGTGATGTCATTGTTGTTCCCACGAGCAGCTATGGAAAGGGTTCGTCCGTCATTGTAGAGCCCCGCATGCAAGGATAAGGCTGCATACTCTGAGAGGTCGACCGGTATCCCAGATTCACCATTTAAGATACCTAACGCAGGTGCCATTCAGTTTTCGGCACGGTTGTTTCACCTTCGCTTGGAGGTTATTCCTTCGGGGACCATCCTGGACAATTGTCCGCGACTGCTTATTAATTATTGTAACCATATTCAGCAGAAACCCTCGGTACAGGGGCTCTCTATCCGCAACCCGAGGACGCGTCGGTGGCTTTTTCATAGGCCTTTCGGTTCGATTCCAGAGGAACCGTAACCGAAACCGAAGTATGGCAAATGTGACAGGAATTTACTCTTCTTTAAAATGTCCTGACCATGGTTTGTTGTGATTTACTTAAAATTAAAATGCACCTAAATGTAAGTATGTTTTGGTTATATGTATTCGATTTCGTATTATCGACAATTTTCATTGAAATCTGCAATTTCTCATTAAAAAAAAAATCTTTCAATCCTTCCGCCAATAAACAATAATGTCATTAGTGTTACTTAATAATGCAAAATACAAAATCACTGCACAAAAACTTAAGAATGCATTCAATCTTCGATTCTTTTAAAGATTTTGTTTGACTAAATATTATAAATAAACAAACGATTATTATTGTAAATTTGAACGAAAAATGTACTTTTTAGTTGATCTTATTTGAATTTTGGCCGAACTCGGACTCGAAGAGATCGCGCACTCTGTTAGGTGGTAAACTCCCCTC
>CAKNWW010279796.1:2401-20866 GCA_932074435.1 Andricus kollari
CACGGCTTTTCCTGTATTTGACCTTGAAATGACCTTGAACCTGACGTAATGGAGGTAATTAGACCTCGGATTCATATTCATCGACCCCAAAAACATATGTAAAAGGTTCTTGAAGTTCATTGCACGGCTTTTAATGTATTTCACCTTGAAATGACCTTGAACCTGACGTTATGAAGGTAATTAGACCTCGGATTCATATTCAGCGACCCCAAAAACATATGTAAAAGGTTTTTGAAGTTCATTGCACGGCTTTTCCTGAATTTGACCTTGAAATGACCTTGAACCTGACGCTATGGAGATAATTAGACCTCGGATTCATATTCAGCGACCCCAAAAACTTATGTAAAAGGTTTTTGAAGTTCATTGCACGGCTTTTCCTGTATTTGACCTTGAAATGACCTTGAACCTGACGTGATGGAGGTAAATAGACCTCGGATTCATATTCAGCGCGTCAAAATACATAAGGATAAAGTGGTCTTGTCAAATAGTCATCACCTTTTTTTTTTTTTGTAAACCAGTGTAATCAATTACCGTTCCCCTTTATCCTCCTGAACATGTATATTCTCCTTTCTCATCTGCCTCTATATTTCCGTTTAAGATAAACCATCCCAACTCCTCCAAGCTCTTTAACAATTTCTTTCCCTCCCCCTTCATTATCTTGTCTTTGGATTTTCATCCTCCCTCTCCTCCCCATTCCCTGCATCTGTTTTGCAATAATTCATATGTGAGTCAAGGTAGACCAGGTCAGTTCCGATAAGAGGAGGACAGGCTGCAAAAATTGCCCGAGGATTACTGAGCAAACCGTTCCTACCAGATTTCAAATCCGCGTGGAAGTCTGTGTGGGTAGCTCCGACTCAGATGTACGATGCCTCGCCCTAGATTAAAAGATTCTCTCTCGGATGGACAGGAGGGCCACCTCGTGCTGGCAGCTCGTTACCACGTGCTTGCCTGTAAGTGTGCTGTTACGGTAGGGCATGTCTAGTAGAAGCACACCACAGTTTCTAAGTAATTGGATGCGACATGACGTCGAGCCTAGTGATTTATATAAACAAACATAAAGGTACGAATGTGGATCAAAATGTTGTATATAGAATATAATGGTTCGGTCCCATTCAGAGAAACATTATCCAACCATTTGCACTGAACAAAAATAACAAAAGAACACTCGCCCGCACAACGCATAGTCTATATGTTACACTGTACACTACTTATGAACGAAAAGGGAAGCTATCTAAACCAGCTGTAACAAGGTTATCAATTCAAAATAAGATACATACTTGCAATTAAATCCAAGCACTCACATAGATATCAGCTGATACATTTACTGACTGAGATGTGGAGCTATATATTGTCAGAGATATCAACGATTGGTAGATGTAGTTACCGCTACCCTTACCCCGCCGATAATGCAGTTACCTACCCCTCGTCGCCTATCCGTCAAGCAAGCTTCCGTTCCGTGCTAAGTTGCCGATCGTGAGTTACCTCTAGTTTTCCTCTAGGTACGCGAGCAATCTATTTTTCATGAGGGTTGTCTGCATCCTATGATCCTGCGTAAATTTCCCTCGCAAAGTCTACTTTCCCGGCTAAAATTAGTGGCGCACTGGTGGTTACGCAAGTACCTACTACTCGAATGTATGGTGGTACGCTCGAGTCTTCAGCGGCGGCGGCGACGGACCAGCGACAATGAATGAGCAGCAGGAAAGCAGAGACAACGAACAAACAGCATCAGCAATAGCAGCATTAGCATCAGCAATATCAGCAGTACAACCAGCAGCATGATAGGATGAGAAGAAAAAGACTGGGGTTCGATACCTCATGAGGTGTTGTGAATGATAATGTGCAATCTTCTAGATCATGATGGTAATAAGGTATTAAGTTAAATTTAATTGACTGTGAAGAATTTGTATGGGAAGGTACAATATTTTCTAAAATAAAACTTTGTAAATTGAAACGTACCAAAGAAGTTCACAGAGAATCTTAAAAGGAATAAAGTTAGCTTTGTAACATGAAAATTAAATAGAAATTCTCACTTTTATCTAAACAGAAAGCAGAAACATAAAATCCTACATAAATATTGTTAAATAAAATATTTTGAACTGGATTTTTTTTTCTCAAGTTGACCTTCAATTCCTTTCCAAAATTAGTTATAATTAACAATGGGAATACCTACTTTGGTTTCTAAGTCATTTTTAACAATCCTAATTTTTTTTAAACTTTCGATAACTTTAGTACATCCTTAAAGGGCACCAAATCTTTAATAATTCTATTAGGTCTGAGAAGTGAAAATCTTCTGGGAGGATATAAATACTTTGGGATGGAACCAGCGGAGTAAGTTCACGCACTTCTTGTACCTCGTTCCCGAAATATAAATTTGACACATCGCTTTTCATTGGTTGCTCTACATATCTTAAATGTTCCAAATTTTGTGAATTCTCTTTACCTTCCTCTCCTCCCTCTTCTAATTCTAGTTTTTTCTGCCTTCCTCGTTCTTCATTTCTTTTTCGGAAATACTTTGTACATCTTCGGAAATGCTTTGCACATCTTCAGGAATAGTTTTCTCATATTCGGAAAGAGTTGCCGCTCCATCGTGCCTTTCGTGATTTTCCTCGTCTTGGATTACTTTTCCCCCTTCATTATTTTCATCACGATTATTGAGGGCATGAGCGAAATTGAGTACTTCTTCAGGCAGTTTCAATGGATCATGATTGTCATTAGAAGCATTTCCTCCGTCTTCTCCCTGACGTCCTTCTGCTTCTGACGTTGTAGAGCCTACAAACATAAATATACTTTTAAATATTTTAAAACCCAATATGTGGGTCTATAGATTAAAAATAATTTGTCAATAACATACGAAGTGGAATTCCATTCATATCAGATTTTTTTTTCCGACATAATCAAAGGTTTTCATTGCCTCAATATCTGCTTGAATGTCATCCATTTCCTTCTCGGTGATTAGCCAATATCAGTAGAAATCTGTAATGGAAGATGATGATATAAGACGTATGTTTTTCTAACGTACAATTTAAGAAAGCAAACTTTCAAAGCTAAACCATTTTTTATTTGAAGAGTGTAAGCCTGATGGACTAGAACTTTACTGAAGGAGCACGAAACTGATATTAAGATTAGGTTTGCACAAGATTGTTCTTCTTGACCGAAATACTTGCTAAATTAATTAAGAGAAAAATTATTCATAAATTATATCTAATAACAAATTAACGAAATCACGGACTATGCACTGTAACTGAAAATTCACATCAGATTGAGGTAACAACATTTTTCAAGTTGTAAAGTTCCATATTGTAGAATTACAATTGAATAGGCTTAAGAATTATATATAGAAAACTAAATACAATTAAACCATTCTAACTATTGTGAACCTTCACAAAAAATTATTAAAAAACGTTCAGAACGAAATATTGTTAAATTTTGAGCATCTAAAAGTGAATGACGCGAAACTACGTTCGAAGCAGTGATATCGCTTTTTCGATCGAATATAGAAAACTTGACATTCAAACATGCGTTGGTGTACCGAAACGAAAAAGTCCAATTTCATTTGGATCAGTTACAAAAATTGGACATTCCACCAACCTAAGTCCAAAAGTCGAATTTCAAGCGGAATTATTTTCACGCACCACTGTTTTAAAAGCAAACAATTTGTAAATAAGGAATGTAATAATTCAAACCTTTCTTTATACTGTAACCGTATAAAGTTTATTTATTTAAAACTGAAAGAATCAAAGCCGCCCTGCACTGAGTCTTACTTACGAGACTATGTACCTCTGATAGCTAGAAATTTCCTTTCGTCTAGCTTCCCTAATTCTGGCCTTTTTGTTTGCCTATTTCTATTGCTCCCCGTCAACTTAAAGTACTCTTAATTAGAGTTTCCTAATCGAATACAGCAATTGCCAAGTTCCTTATGAATATTCGATTTGATCTAATGTTGCTCACAGCTAAGTATTAGCAATCTTTTGAAATCCATACATCCCTTCCCAAGTGTACCTTCAAACCATAACAGTTTCACAAAAAAAATGGTCTCAAAAATCAGATTTTAGAAACCAAAAATAAGAAGTTACTAACGAGGTAATACGGTGCAGGATTGAACTATGAACACATTTATTCGAAAATACGACTATGTACGAAGGCATGCGAAGTCCAACTGTACTTTTGGACAAAACTACTTACTTCCAACGATTTAAATTATCTGTTTTTATACTTTTGAAGCTCTGGGCTAATACAATAATTTGTTCATATAATATTGAATAATATTAATGAATATATCTTCAGAAATATAACAATTCATCACAAGCTTATAAGTGCATGGTTCTTTCAAGAATTTGTCGCCGTTTTCTGTTTTTCTGTTACAGGGTGGCCGATTTAATCCAGAAAAAAAATCCCGGTCATTTCCCGTTTTTTCCGGGTTCACACAAATTTTTCATTTCCACTGGAATTTCGATTCGAACTCTTGAAACTAAAAACTTTTTCGTTTGAATTTATAAAAACTGAACTTCAAATCAAAACTAATTAATATGATTTTAATGTTTTTTGTCTACATGGTCGATAACACAAGACCACAAAATCTAAACCCTTGCAACACGGACCAGACTAGGTGGGTCTTATATTTTCGGGGTCGCTGAATTTAAATCCATTGTCCGTTTGGTCCCATTAGGTCAGGGTCAATTCAAGGTCTAACCTACAAAATTCATCGCTAACGAAATAAGTCAAGGTACTTGTAGGTTTTCGGGGTCGCTGAATTCGAATCCGTTGTCCGTTTGGTTTTATCGGGTCAGGGTAAAGGTCAATTTAAGGTCAGTCCTACAAAATTAATCGCTAACCAAATAAGTCAGGGTACGTACAGGTTTTCGGGATCGCTGAATTCGAATCCGTTGTCCGTTTAGTCCCATCGAGTCAGGGTCCAGGTCAGTTCAAGGTCAAACTTACAATATTTATAGCTAACCAATTAAGTCAGGGTACCTATGGGTTTTCGGGCTCGCTGAATTTAAATCCATTGTCCGTTTAGCCAGGAAGTACACTGCTTTCTCTGCCCCGGACGGGGGGCAACGCCAGTTCCGCGTGATGTCATTCGGGCTGAAGAATGCACCCGGTACATTCCAGAACTTGATGCGTCATGGCCTACACGGGTACTGGGGTAAGTTCTGCATCGCATACCTGAACGACATCATCGTTCATTCTGAAGATTGGGACGATCATGTGCACCACGTGGGACTCGTGCTTGAGCAACTCCGCACTTGCGGCCTCGCCTGCTCTCTAGATAAGTGCGCCTTTGGACAAGACACGCTACCATATCTCGGCCACGTGGTCACCGCTGTCGAAAATCACCCGCAACCTCGTCATGTGCAGGCCATCCTGGACGCCGAGCCATCACGAAACCGGAAGAACCTCGCCCCATTCCTAGGAGTCTGCAACTGGCTCATGGAGTACATTCTCAGGTACTCGGAGCTAACCGCCCCCTTGACAGATCTCCTCTCCACGAAGAGACACTTCAAATGGACCCCGCAAATTCAAAGTGCTTTCTAGAAGCAGAAGGAAGGATTTTGTAATCCATATCCCCTTAGTCGACAGGATCCAGCCCTCACCTTCATCCTGCAAACAGGTGCTAGCGCGATCGGTATGGGCGCTGTGCTCATGCAGCAGGACCAAGAAGGAAAACGTCATATCGTTTCCTGCGCCAGCGCCAAGTTCCAGCCGGTGGTAGCCCGGTACCACTGCAACGAGCAGGAGTGATTATCAGTCGTTTGGGAAATAACGAGATATCGTCCCTACCTCGAAGATAAGCCGTTCATCCTACGGACTGACAGCCGCACGCACACCTAGTTGAACAGGATGAAGCACACAAACCGCAAGTTGACACGATGGCACGTGTTCTTAAGTGATTAAATGTACCACATCTACCATTGTCCGGGTAAGGATAACAAGTTACCCGACGCCCTTTCCCGTCACCCGGATCCCGAAGAAGCCTCGCCTGGAGAGCCCGACCTGGACCGGATGGTGCCGCCGAAAGTCTCGATGTCTCACTCCACGGACAAACCTGTCCCACCAACCCTCAATTCCGTTTACACACCAACGCTCGTGGACGATATCGCTGGTGACATGATGACTCAGTGGTTCCGGATCCAAGCGAATGGACCCACCAATAAACGAGAGGAGGATTTTGTGCACAACAACCTGCTGGACGAGCGAGGACTTTGGAAACGCTGCCCTTATGGGGGACACTGGTAGATCCGTGTCACACACTCTCTGCGACAAAGGGTGCTTTGGGAATATCACGATGCACAACTTGCTGGCCGATCGTCCACAGATCCGACGTTACTGGACCAATCATGAGCGCGGTGAAAACACTCATGCGTGCGTGAGCGGAAGTCCAACGCAGTGTTAGCGATTATAAAAAAAAAAAATAACCCTTGGACAAATATTTGGGCTGAATTCGTAACCAACGAATACTAACTGAAGTCGGGGCCGAAAGTCGAGGCCCCTCACTTATTTGAATTGCAAATTACTCAAAAAATCCTCTGTATTGTTTAACACAAAGCATCTGAAAGCTTAAAGTCTTCCAAATTCAACGATATGATTATTTTTATCCGAAAAATGTTTGACAATAGATATAGGGCAAAACATCTTACGCAACAGGGGGTTTATGCCTCTTTTTTCAAGTGTCGTCTTTCACCTGTTCCCAGAAAGCGGTCGACGTTAGGATTTATTTACATATACTTCCTCTTGAGAAATAATAAAGATAGAAAGCTTTTTAATGGCTCTAAACGTGCAGTTGTGTGATGCGACTTGAGTACAAATATTAAATGTATGATAAAATCATTGTTACGCAACAAATATAATTTTGAATGTTTCTGACCTAAATCCATGTTGGCAAGTGGGCGGCACAGCGGAACGATTGGTAAAAAAAGTACCCTTTCGATGACAATAGTAGCTCGAGAAGCAAGCCGACTCGCCTAAATAGATGTGTGAACAGAGTTACTATTGCCATTGAAAGGGTACTTTTTTCACCACTTGTCCCGCTGTGCCGCCCACTTGCCAACACTGAATTTTTCAGATTTTTCCTCGCGTAGATCACCTTCTGGGAACAGATGGAAGTCGAAGCTTAAAAAAGGAGACCGAGAAACCCTGTTTTTGGGTTGTTTTGCCCTTTAATTATTGACAAAAATTTGCTAGGATAAAGGTGACCAAAATGAAATTGCTCTAAAGCAATTGTTAGGGATAATAATAATTTTAATTTCAACTACCGTACTAATTTTTTCATCAACTCAATGATCTAGGAGATGGTTTCCTTCGAAGGTGGTTTCTTGAGGATGTTAGGACATTATTCCCCGGGCGATAGAGTTGATGAAAATAAAACAGTGGGTCTAATAACTTTTATCACTTGGAAACTTGTTAGTTCTTTCTTAGTAGGGTATAAATCAATATATTTTACGCCCATTAAAGTAAATTTCGACCTATATTATGGCGAGGGTGGTTTTTTGAGGCTGTTAGGACATTATTGCCTAGGTAATGGAGTTTATGAAAAAATCAGGAGGGCCAAAAACTTTTATCAGTTCGGAAATTACTATTTTCATATAGTAAGGGATGAAAAAATATTGTTTACACACCTTTAATTGAATTTTTATAGATTTTACTGTGAAGGTGGTTTCTTAAGAGTGTTAGGACATCATCCCCTAAGTCATCAGGTTTTTGAAAAAATCATTAAGGCCGAATACTTTTATCACTTTAGGAAATTTGTCGTTCTTCAATAGTAGGGGCTGAACAAATACTTACAACACCCCTTAAAGTAAATTTCAATAGATATTACTGCGAGTGTAGTTTCTTAAGGATGTTAGAAATGTTAGAACATGATTTCCCGGGTTAATGAGTACATAAAAAAATCACTGAGGCCAAAATCTTTTATCTCTTTGGAAATTGTTTAATCTTCCTCAGTAGAATTGGAAAAAAATGCTAGCACTCTTTCAAGTAAATTTAAATGGATGTATATGCAAGGTTATATCCTCTGATTTATTGATTTAATAAGAAATGATGGGGTCTAAGAAACTTGCATGTTCCAAACGCATCTATTAAAGATTTTTTTTTGCTGTTGTATCAAAAGCAGTCCATACATGGTCGACTCTCTGGAAATATTCTTTGCGCAATCTTTGTCATCGCGGGAATCTGCTTTTGTTCTCGAATTGTGAGCGCACTATCGCGCTCCCTCACCCCTGCGCAATGCGTTGTGTCTTACACTAAAGCAAGCGCAAAAGTGGGATAGCGACGGGAGGACTGCATTCACTAACAATACGTTGGAATTCCGTTCACGCACGCAGGAGTGTTTATACCGCGCTCCTGTTTGGTCTGGCTAGAATATTTTATAACTCAAAAACTACAATTTCAACTGATTTTTGGAAAAATACTTTTGATTCATTTTCTTTATTTTTATACAGCTATATCAGTCCAGACACTTGAATTTGGGACGCCCTGTATATAGCAGTATACATAATTTAAAAAAAAGAATTGAGCAACCACTGCACGGTCACACTGGTAGCAACTGCCATCTATGAAAACGACACCGGCTCCCAGCAGAATCGCGGTATATCCCACCTATGGCCACGTCTCAGACCGTGAGATGGGTGGTCACCGAGCACGATGAAATCACAACAACAGGCTGGCGCAACCCTCGTGTATCTTGAGGACACGAAGCGATCCAAGGAGAAAGGCTTTCTGCATCCTTCTCGCCCCTGGCGGACCGGCCGAACGCAAGCATTACGCTACAGCGTAATGCTAAAGTAATGCTAAAGTAATATGGCATTACAATTAATAAAAGAAACAAAACAAATCTGTAAACTGTTGCAATTATAATAATACGTTAAAATTTACGTTAAATGGTCATGCCGTAATTGCAAGAAGTTTATTTTTCAGCGTTAAAAAATGAAAAAATAATGTGGCTGTCATTGCAGTCTGCTAACGGGGGCTTCAAGCGGGATGCCAGCATTCAGGGGCCCGACTTCAATGACAGCCACTTTGTTTTTTTATTTTTTAACGCTGAAAAAGCAACTTGTTGCAATCACGGCATGACCATTTAACGTAAATTTTAACTTATTATTATAGTTTCAACAGTTTACATGTTTGTTTTGTGTCTTTCAATAATTATAATGTCATATTACTTTACCATTACTTTTGCATTACGCTGTAGCGTAGTGCTTGCGTTCGGCCAGTCCGCCAGGGGCAGGTGCTTTGGCATATTTTCCGCACGTGGGTATGGCTTTAAGATTACGAACCAGTGATAGTTTCGTACCTCCGAGAGCACCGATGACATGAACAATTACTTTAGCCGAATATTTTGGGTAGGGTCGTTACAGCTTCTTTTAAGATCTTGATACCGCTCCTCCTTTTCGTTCTCCTTAGCAGTGATGTGTTATTCGGCCGGAGCCGAGAACTCGATCACAAATGTAGCTTGTTTTTCGAAGTCTTGGAGAAAGATGTCAGACCTCGAGTGGGCAATGGAGACTGCTGTCCGAAAATCGTAATTGCAGAAAATTTGGCATTTCTCGTTTTGAAAAATTGAGTCTATATCCCTCGGAGCGTTCAGAATCGCAGAGTCGCGGCCAACGCCGTAAGAACGATAAAGATGGTAATAACGCAGTCTTAGGGCCGCATTTTGCCTGTAGAGATACGTGGTTCCCGCGTGGGTGGACCACCCAGATAGTATGTGTTCTATGTACTCAGCGTGTGCATGACACGCTCCGCACCTATCGCTGGGAACTTCTTGACATAAAGTGCGGTCAAGGTATACTAAGGTGGAAATGACACCGTCCTGGCATGCAAAAATGAATCCCTTTGTACCTGTATTAAGCCCTGGTGATCTGAGGAAAGCAAAAGTTTACTCCTTCGATTCCTCACTCCTGATAGTAAAACTCAGGCCAAGGGTCTCGGCCGCCTTCTCCGCGGCTTTGTAAAAGAACTCTCCTTTACCAATCATCTCGTGTTTCCTGACCAGTTTTTGAATGGACGAATTGATATGCAAGGTCTTATGCATATGCATGATCTAACGTGTAGCGATATCAAGGGCCGTAAGCTCGTTCTTCGTCCATTGAACCACCCCAAACGAGTAGAGTAGAACCGGGACGGTAAGCATGTTAATAGCAGATACCTTGTTCAACGCCGACAGATTTGAAGATCAAATTGCAGACCAAATCTGTCGAAGAAGACGATTGTATCTGTTTCGCAGAGACTCCTTCACTAATGCTACGTCTTGAATGCGGCCTTGAGTCACGCCCCGGTAAGAATAGGTCTCTCCAGTGTCAATATGTCTGATAGCACTTACATTCACAAGCTCAGGGTCATTAGGAAAACCAATAATATTTCCTTTTTTCAGATGAATCATACCAATCTCTCCTGTATACTACTTTAAGATATTTAAAGCGCTCTAAAGTTTGCTTTTACCAGACGCATAGACCTTCAGGTCATCCATATAAAATACATGAGTAACCTTATGCTCGCGATGATTAGTCTCGCCGCAGAGGTGTCCAGGAGAATTTTGTAGTGCGAGAGATGGAGGCAGAAGTGTGATGCAAAAAAGCAGACACAAGGAAGGACACGTTGTTCGTTGTCAGACGATAATATTCAGATCAGATGGTAAATCTAGTTTTCCTAAGGAGCACCAATCTCTCTATGTAGCCCACTATGTGTGGAGGAACCTCCAAGCTTTCCAATACACACATGATAAGTCTATGAGAGGTTAAATAAATAAAAAGGTACGAAGTCTGGACCAGTAATTTTTTAGTTTATGGTCCTGCGCAATCTTTGGCTGATTCAAATCGAATGCTAAAACAGACGAAATTCGCCCACAAACTGAGGATCCAAAGTCGCGCACTGAACAAGTCAAAGCTGCTCACAATCAAGCAGAACATTGTTGACAAAATACGGGTGTTATCTGATTCAAGGAGAAGTGACCAGAAGAGGGAGTGGTGGGTCTCCCTGACTTATCGCGCCTCTTCAGCGATCTCCCTGCTTCCCTCAAAAATTCACCAGAGTCGCACGAGGTAGATACTTTTTGAAGAGAGGTATACAAGATCCCGAAAATACCGGAATTGAAGGCAAACTCATAATATCTGAGGAGGAATGTCCATCAATCACTGCCGAAAAGGTGAAAAAATCACTAAGGGGCACGAAGAACTTTTCCGCTGAAGGACCAGATGGTATCAAGATTCTGGTTAAAGAAATTTATTTCTACGCGATAACATGCACCCGCAGCTTTGCCTTATATTTGAAGTCGGAGACGCCCTTTCAGCAGTGGCAGGTTTTGGGACGCACTATACCCCTACATAAGGAAGGCGACTCGTCCAAACCAGAGAGCTACAAGCTAAGAACCAGTTTGAATACGCTGTAAAAGATCTTTACAGGTATCCTGAATGACAAGATTGTTTGAAGAATGAAGCCTGTGTAAGAAGAAACATAAGAAGAACGTGGCTCGATAAAAGTTGTAGCAGGCTGCCGCAAGAATCTGCTAATTGACAGGTGTATCTGGAAAGATGCAACAACGTACCAACGCGGACTGTCGATAGCCTGCATAGATCACCGAAAAGCTTCCAATTCAACCTTTCGTAAACTTATCATCTGTTTTGTTGAAAAGCTTGAAGGTTCATCCATGCATAGTGAGATGCATGGAGAGATATATAACCGTTTGGAAAACTAGATATATTATTTCATCTGGCAATTATCGCGTGACATCGAACAGCGTCACCTTCCAGAAGAGCGTCTTTCAGGGCGACACCATGAGCCCTCTGCTCTTTTTTATTTCACTTGTGCCACTATAACTCGATCTATGTTTCTAGCTGAAAGCAACTTCAGAGTGCTTTGAATATCTTCAAGGACTACAGAGGAGAGACTGTTATGGACTTTGGATTGGACAAGTGTGCCAAGTTTAATATTAAGCGAGGATGAATTACTGGGATTTCCGGAGACCCGGAGCTTGTGGATATAAGCATTATCAGACGTCTTGACACTGCAGAGACCTACACATACATAGGCGTGCCTCAGAGCCGCATTCAGGACGTGACATCAGTGAAAGATCATGCATACGCAGAAAAGCTTGCATATCAATTCTGCCGTTCCGTGATTATACATACCACGCCGTTAATACGGGTGACGACTTCTGAATCTCCAATCGCTTCATTACCGAATTGTTCTGGACACAGCGTACATCTTTAATAATGGAAGATATCAGCTCATAAGAATTGTCAGGAAACACGAGATAATAGGCAGAGGAGCGTCCCTTTACAAAGCCGCGAAGCAGGCAACCGAGACCCTTGGAGAAGTGCATTACAACATCTAGATGCCTTACTTGTAAAAGCCCAAGTAAAGAAAGCAGAGCTTGAAAAATTCCGCCAACTCGACAAGAAAATGCACGGAAACTTTCACAGAAATGTAGAAGATTAATCCTAGTCGAATTAGCCAACTTTTGATTTCGTCAGATCATCATGCCTTAATTCAGGTACGATAAGTTGAATTTTTGCATGTCAAGATGATTTGATTTTCACCTTAGTATACCGGGACCGCAGTTTACGTCAAGAAGTTCCCAGCGATAGGTGCACAGCTTGTTATACACATATTGACCACTTAGAACCAATACTTTGCAGGTGTCCTTATCTCGCGGGAACTACGTATCTCACTCACATAATTCAGCGCTAAGAGTACATTACTACCACCTTTGTCGCTCTTACGATGTTGGCCGCGACGCTGCCCTGCCGAACGTTCCGATGGAGATATAGTCAATTGTCCAAAACGAGAAGTGCTAAATTTTCTGGAACCACGATTTTCGGACAGTAGTCTCCATTTCGCGCTTGAGGCCTAACATTTTTCTCCAAGACTTCGAGAAACGAACCATATTCGTGATCGAATTCTCGGCTCCGGCCTACCACAACATCACTGCCAAGGAGAAGGAAAAGGAGGAGAGGTATCAAAACCTTAAAAGGTAGTTGCAACAACTGTACCCAAAATATTCGGTTAAAGTAATTGTCCTTGTGATCGGTGCTCTCGGAGGTGCAAAAAAATCACTGGTTCGTTACTTTAAAGCCATACCCGCATGTCAAAGACATGCCAAGGCACTTGCCAGATGGATGCAGAAAGCTGTAATCCTTGGATCGCTTCATGTCCTCAAGACACACGAGGGTTTCGCCTGCCTGTCATTGTGATTGCATCTGTATCTGTTACCACACATCTCACGGTCGTGAGAGGTGTCCATACGTGTGATCTACCGCGGTTTTGCTGGGAGCCGGTGTCATACTCATAAATGGCAGTTCCTCCCAGTGGCACCCTGTGGTGGTTGTTCAAACTATGTGTTTTTTACATTATATATACGGTAAGGACAAATTCATAGTAGTCATATTCATGAGTACGATAAAGATGCTCTTATGCGCTCTTTGCTAGCGCATCACTCACACTTACGCTTCCGTATTCCTATCGTGCAATTTCCTATATATATATATATATAGGATATATATATATACATATATATATAAATTAATTCAATTATGATTGTTCTCTTACAGTATGCAATTTGGTAACAGAAGGCGTGGCAGGAATATTTGGACCAGCCAATTCTTACACACGTGATATTGTTTCGAGCATTACTGCAAAATTTCATATACCTCACATTGAATACACATATCGCCGAACCGAAGAATCGAAAGTTTGGTCAAATGAAGTTAATGTGTATCCAGATAATAAGTATGTTGCTAAGGTGAGTTAGTACATTTTATTTTTTTTAAACCTAATCTCGCGTGAACCCGGTTTTTCACCATCGACCGCAGACTAAGTCAAGTGTCTGATGAGATAAAGATGTTATAAACTGATTATATACGATGTTTGAATTTTTTTTCGATGATGTTGTAGGTACGAAATTAGGAGCATGATCCAATTTGGAGTTAGTATTTTACTGTTGTTATCCTTACACAGTGGCTGCGAGCGTTGATTGTGGCAACAGTCGCCTCTGGATGCTTTCTTAAAGCTGCCATCTGCCACTCTATAGGTTTTCAATCGCTTCCTTACTGATGGTCTAGGATGTTCAAGATGTTCAGTGAATCTTGCATGCAAATTTTCTGTAGATTCTGGTCTGAACCAGCGTATATGTTCAAGTCATCCATGTATAGAAGATGGGTCAGTTGATGACTATCCGCATTATCATGTATTCTGAACCTATGAGACATGTTATTTAGTGTTTTTCTGAATAGGGTCAAGCGCCAAACAGAACCATAGTGCACTGAAGGAGTCGCCTTGAAAGATACCCGTCGTAATGCGTATAGATCTAGTTATCCTTGGTTTCTATGATTAAAATACTTGATTCTTGCACCCCAAGGCAAATAATCATGTGGTATGGAAGGAAACGCTTACTCATAGTTAATGTATGCCATGTGTAAGTTTCTTTGATGTTTGCGAGCTTGCGTCATGGCAACGGCGTCTATGGCGACTAGATGTATACCTCATGCCCCTCGTGGTTTTACAACATTCTATTTGTTCTTCTGTAAGGAATTCATTCCCTTTGCATTGAGAATATACCTTAACTGCAATAATAGCTGTAAGGCACTCATAAATTGTTGGAACATAATCGTAGTAACTTTGAGCATAAAGCCTGGCATCAGATCTGGATGCTCGATGATCTTCGAAAAACACCTTGCCAATGCAGTGTGCAGACTCGTCAGGTAGATGTACCAGAAATTGTGCACCATGTCCGGACCTGTAGCTTTCCAGTTACTTGAACTTTTCAAAACCGCTGAAACATCTAATTCTGTAATTTTAACCAGCTCCATTTCCAGGTTATTGCTTGCTCTTGCTTTCTCGAGTTCACAGTTGACGATAGAACATTCTTTCATCTGCTTGAAAGGTGAGATTTTAGTGCCTTCCTGCACTAATTCTCCTGTACCGATCCAGTCTAGCAGTAATAAAATCAAGTTTTTGCCGTTGAGAGTCTATGATCTCATCCAATATTGCAGGTGTCAATGTCCGGATGTACCGAGGCTGGATGAGTTTAGTAACATGGTGTATCAGCTTTCTGGTTCAATTTCGTTTTTTATATTTAGTTTGATCGACACAATTTGCACAATACTTTGCTGACATTCATATCCAACCTGATTTTCCATGGTGGATCTCGTTCCCTTCCTAAGGCAGACTGCATTTGCAGGCTTAGTTCTGTGGCCCGACGTTCTAACGGCTGCCACTGCTGCACAATACACAACAGTTTGCACCTCTAATGTAGCCAGTGTTGCATTCAAATGCGTAGGTAAAACCTCGCTGTTCAGGTGTTCTATTAGTGCCTGCAGATCCTTTGTAATGTTAATCTTGGGCAGAAGTTGCCACAGGTACTCATGATCTGGTACTTCGTTACTAAACATGATCGCGAAACGTGGCAAGTGCCTAGTAGATTCGCTGGTATCAATCGTTGTTTCGGAACTCTATATTCTGCAGACTTAAAAAACATGTTGGACTGACCCATCGATAGCTCTTATCTACGTATAATGCCGTAGAATTTACCATGAAGGGGCTTGTCAGCAGAAGCAGAAGTCAGTAGAAGTGAATATCCTGCATCCTGTACATGACTTTTGAGCACCAACGGTGTTAGTGATGCTAGGCCATGTGTAGTGTCGTTGGAATCAAATGGAAGAACAAGCTCCACTGCGGCACGGTATAGAAACGCCGCAGCATTGATGACTTCATGTTGATGTACGAGTCGCAGAAGAGAAGCTGTGCTATTCAGAACTCTGCAGGCTGTAGTCAGAACCGTTCTTCGATAGAGACACTCCAAGCTCAGCAAACCTCTACCCCCTTTATCTTGAGGAAGGTGTATTCGAGCTGCGGAAGATCTAGGACGATGACTTCGATGGATTGTCATCATCTTGCGTGTGCTTTTGTCAAGTTGGATCAACTCATCGACGTTCCATTTTACTGCACCAATCGTGTAAAGCAGTCCATTTTGGAAAACTAAGATAATATCTCATATTGTAATGTTATTATCCAGACGGTTCATTATATACAAGCCAATCAACCCGAAACACAGTAGGAAAAAATGACTTTTTTGTCCGACACCCCTTGAAAACGCGCCATCGCATGCACGTGAAGCAGGCGTAATGTCCCCGCTTCCAGTCAAGTGACGTTAGCAAATGAGCACTCCGCCGCCGGGCTGGCATAAAACTTTACAGCCGCTACACATATACTGCACCACGCAAGTGAGAATATGGCGGAAATTATCCTTATCTCAAAAAAATTGTATCGCTGGACCCCACAGTCTCCATTCTGCAAAGTACGCTATTTCTTCGTTTCACTTATAATCTAAAATTGTCAAGTACACCAAACATCCTCCATCTCCTTCACATGCTTTTTTCAAGGAGGTTATGACAAAAAGTATCATGTGTACCAATGTCGTAAGGCTATGTTGCCTTCTTTATGCCCTTGATACATAATGTACTATAATATTTTTCATTTTTAAAATAAATGTATACAGATTACAGTTCTTATTTGAAATTTCACGGCAGTTTTTTGTACCATGTTTTACCCGAGGGCAGAATCAAGGAAAAATATTCTAAAAATATGTTCATTAGTTATTAAAATACTACAAAGAATTACATTTAAAAATGTTTTGTCCTTTGAAAATCATCGGATACTTCTTTAGAAAATAAATTTCATTAAATTTATTTTACAATTATTTATAATTACTTTTCAATCAAAATTATTAATAAAAATAAAAAATGGTCGAATTTAACTTTAAGAAAATGAATTTTCAACAAAATAAATAAATTTTCAAGTAAAAATGATTTTTAGTGAAGAAAAAAATAAAATTTGAAAATAGCGCTCAAAATAACGTACAGCCGACAAATATTAAACGATTGAGACGAGACAAATTCCAAAAAAAGCTGGTTAAATTTCAAAGAAAGTTCTCTAGCCTGATTTTTCATTTGATATTTTACTTTTTTCTAAATAAACAAATATGACGAAAAAATGGCATGTTTTTATATATAATATAAAAATTATAAACCATCATAAGCTCGCACGAAGTAGTATCTATTATACCTATTACGGTAATGCACATTTATTACATCTATTGCACAATTTGCGCATTATTACTCGTGATTAGACGATTATTACGGGGATATTACGGTGCTATTGAAGAATACCGCAGTAAAAGAAATCACTAAAACACTGGTATAGGTCAATATCAGGAGTGAAAATTTTTATAACATTATTGATTATAATTATAGTTGAACACTACATTCTAATTTTAGCCGGACACACCCAGTTTTAACTGGACGCCGACCAGGAAAACTGACCGGGATCCGGTTAAAAATGTCACGGTTAACTGGTTGGATACCGGCTTCAATACGTGGGCGGTTAACAAAATTTGTTCCAGGCGATAAATTGGTAGTTTGATTTACCTTTCAAGGCTCGTCGTAAAGAATACAGGGAACCTTAAAAGTCAAATCAAGTTAACAAATTATCGCCAGGAGATTGAAGTAGAGTTTTCATCATTGACACGAAATTTCCTAGTGATTGTTTGATTATTGAAACATCATGGTGATTTGAGGTGAGAAAGGAAAGAAGAAAAAAATGAATAAACAGCACTATACTTAAATTAAATTAATAATTACACAGCCACACAAATAAAAATCTTTTTTCGGATCTGGAGGTCAGACCATGTTGACTACATGTTTTTTGGGTCGCTGAATCCGAATCCCAGGTCTAAAAAAGACCAGCACGTCAGGGTTCTGACATAACCTCATAAAATCTCATAAAATTGTTTATTGTCAAGTCCAGGGGTCAGACCATGTTTATTATATGTTTTTGGGGTCGCTGAATCCGAATCCGAGGTGCAAAAACCCATAGCACGTCAGGGTTTTGACGTAATCTCAAAAACCCTGATACAAATTTTGTAAGAGTCAGGGGGTCAGACTATGTTTATTATATGTTTTTGGGGTCGCTGAATTTGAATTCGAAATCAATAAAGTCCCAGCACGTCAGGGTTCTGACATAAAATAAATAAAATAAAAATCATGAGCTTTAATGAGGTTATGTCAGAATCCTGACGTGCTAGGGTTTTTTTGACCTTGGATTCGGATTCAGCGATCACATAAACATTTAATAAATATAGTCTGACCCCCGGACTTGAACACAAAATGTATGAGGTTTTATGAGGTTATGTCAGAACCCTGGCGTGCTGCGGTTTTTTGGACCTCGGATTCGGATTCAGCGACCCAAAAAACATATAGTCAGCATGGTCTGACCTCCAGACCCGAAAAAAGATTTTATTTTGTGTGGCTGTGTTATTCAAGCAACGAAAGAAGTTTTCAAAGTGATTACTGAAATTAGGTTGTCTTTAATTACGGAGAACGATTTTATTTGCGAACTATGAGGAAAGACGCGAAGTGAGTGCAAAGTGATTTCTCGATCGAGTTGAGCAACTGAAACTTGTGAACGCAGACGTCA
>CAKNWW010279797.1:2219-13576 GCA_932074435.1 Andricus kollari
AATAGGTCATTACCTCTTGAGTTAATGTCCGTGCTGCCCCACAAAGTATAGTGGAAATTAAAATCCCACTCTAGCAGAAGAGGCAGACCCCTTACCTTGCAGTAATCCACCAGTGTACGTACCTTCACTGGTGGGTTGGTGTCGCTGTCATATGGAAGGTAGGCCGGTCCTATGATTAGCTTCCCTGTTCCTTTAATGTATGTGGCTATCACCATTAGGTCTCTCGAACAGAACTCTAGCAGTTGGACAACGTTGACTTCCTTCGCCAGTATGCAGGCTCTTGTTTTGGCCATCTTGGGGTCCCTGTAACAAAAACCAGCCCCGCCCCCTAATTCCCTTATGGTTTTTCGAACTAACCAAGGTTCCTGGATTAGCGAGATACCTGTGTGCCTCGCAGCCATGCCCCTCTGTAGAACCGCAGAGGCGCCTTTGTTGTGATGCAAGTTAATTTGGGTAATGGTTAGGCCAGGAGCAGTCATTTTAGTTGAGGACCGCACGAGCCCTCCTCTGGGACTCAGGAATTTGTACTACTAGGAGGTGCTTGCTACATCCCGCTGTGTCTTCTTCCGGAGGCTTGTCGCGCCTGACGATTCGCCAGGACGTTGTCTTCAGTGAATGGTCGAATCCCTCCAACTGCCGAAGGATCACAGACGGGTCCTCCAGTTTACCTGGGAACCACGCCGTAGCCTTTACCATCCTTTGAACCAATTCAAGCCCACCTACTTTTAGGTCTACGCCTTCCTAGGGCCTTGTCTCAGCCACCATGTTATGTAGCCAAGCTTTAGCTGCTGGGTTGGTTGTGATGAATACGAAGACCCCTCCCCTATAGAAGAAGGTCTCGAATTTTGGCCATTGATCCGGGGACACTCTTTCGAGCGTCCTCCAGGTGGCCTCCCTGAAGAGCTCAAACTGCTCCGCAGTGAGTGTGGGTAGCTCGTGTCCGCTACCCCCACCGTCAGGAAGTTAGTCCTCTGGGCAGCTGTCAGTCCAGCCCCGACTACTCCCTGTTCGCCGGATGCTGGGCTGTCTTGTGCCTCTGCATGGGCTTAGCCCCTCTCCCCGCTGGGGTTTCTTCAGAGCCCATCCCTCTCTTCTGAGTCTCGGGGCTGGTTGTCGGCGTTGTGGTTGCCAATGTTCCAGCCCTCGCAGCTGCTTTTCTGGCCTGCTGCGCTTGCCTCCCCAGTTTTGTTTCCTGGGAACCGCTGATGCCTTTGTTCTTTTTGGGGGACTCATTGGTCGTTCCCGTTTCCATAGCCTTATTCAGGGGGATCGTCAATCCCTCAGCTCCCGGGGAAGCTGGGGGCACAGCCGCCAGCTGAGTTTGACTAGCCGGAGAGACAGATTGGGAGGAAAGGGTTATGTTAGACCCGTTCGAGCCCCCCCCCCCCCACCACCTGCCTAGCTCCTTCCTTCAAGTTTTTGTTTTTTAGCGTGTTCATTTTGATCCCACGAGCAGCTAGGAAAATAAAATATCCGCCCCTGCAGAGCCCCGCATTCAGGGGTAAGACTATTTACTCGGGGAGGATGTCCGGTGTCCCCGAGAGGTCGTTAGGACACCTTCGTATCCTTAGGTTCCAAAGTGCAATGGGCACGAACACTGACACCCATGGCTTAGGGGGGTGGCCAAATTGGACATGACACTCAATGAATACCCGTTCATAGGCCACCATACCAACGGACGGATGTTTCTTGGTCGCTGTGCCGGCCTTAGGTCATTCCGTCCCGATTCCAAAACTGGATAACGGCCCGGGAGGAACCTCGACCAACGGATCCGGAAGGCCCGTGTTAGCTAGGCTCTTTCACCCTACTACTATACTAGAATCATACATACCAGAAGAGCCCGTTTATACAGGTCTGTTTGACTCCCTTGTCCCACACACTTAAGCCTCCCCACGATGTACAAGGTCTTACAGCCCCTAGGAGAGGATTAGGTGGTTTGAAAAGGAGGAACTTTATCCTTCATCAAATTAATCCTTCATCTTTAGGCAAAGGCTGAATAATTGTATTTTCAAATCGACCATGAGCTCAATAGATCACACACACACACAAATATATATATATATATATATATATATATATATATGGCCACAGGGTACGACGAAATCAAAACGACAGGTCGGCGAAACCTTCGACAGCTTTGCATCTCCGAGAGCACTAATCGCAAGGATAATCTTTTTAACCGAATATTGCGGGAACAATTGTGGCAGTTCCCTTCTAAGGTCTCGATACCTCTCCTCCCTTTTCTTCTTCTTAAATCTGATGTTGTAGTCGGCCGGAACCAAGAATTCGATCACGAATATAATTCGTTTCTCGAAGTCACGGAGAACGATGTCAGGCCTCGAGCGTGCAATGGAGACTGCTGTTTGAAACTCGTACTTCTAGAAAATTCGGTACCTCTCGTTCTGGACAATTCACTTATCTTCCTCGAAGCGCTTGGCAGGGCCGAATCCCGGCCAACGCCGTAAGAGCGACAAAAATGGTATTAAAGCACTCTTAGAGCCACATTGTGTCTGTGAAGATACGTCGTTCCCGAGTGAGTGGGACACCGTCTTGGCACGCTTAAATAAAACCCTCTGTGTCTGAATTAAGTCCGGATGATTCGAGAAAAGCAAGCATCTAGATGGAGTAATGCACTTTCCTCACCTCTGATGTTAAGATCCAGGCCAAGGGTCTCGGGCGCCTGCTTTGCGGCTTTGTAAAGGAACGCTACAATTCGGTTATAAAGACATTAAAGATTTAGAAGTCCGCGCCCGCGTGGGATGTACAAGTGCGGAACGGACGAAAATATATGCAAGCTCTTCTGCATATGCATGCTCCTGCACATGGTGATGTCGAGGGCCGTGAGCTCGTGCTTCGTCCATTGAACCACCCCAAACGAGTAGAGTAGAACCCGGACGGCAAGCATGTTAGTGGCAGATATCGTGTTCAACGCCGACAAATTAAAAGAACAAATCATTCGCAGTAAACGCTTGCATCTGCTTCGGAGAGCCTCCTTCATTGCGTGGCATATGAAAAAATGAATACAACAATTCAAGATAAAATAAAATATGTGGGCATCCTTATGGTCGCTTCTCGGAATGTTTAGATGCGTTTTTCTCGAAAAGCGGTTTTTCGAAGTTCCCACTTCAAAAATGTCTCGGCGACATTTTTTAACCTAGGTGATTCATTTTGAGCTTAATATACCGGAAATTTATCCGGTTATATGGCCCTGTACGTAACTTCATTTGTTCAAGAGAGCCTAATCCGGATCAGGGGTCCAAATGCGGATCACTATTGTCTTCACCGTAAATTGAATCATTATAAACCCGAATTTTTTGGAATATTTTGTTATTTCATTAAATCTCCACGTTTCGAGACTCCCCCTGAATTCTGAAAACAGCTTCAAAAGGTTCAAAAGAAAGGTCGAGTTCGTTAACCAGCATTTTGGGACCAGCGATTCTAGTTTTATCCATAAAATAAACTACAAAAATTCCATTTCGTGGTCAAACTATGCAAGATTCGAAAAAAAATTGACAGCTAAAAGTTATTCAAAAAGAAAGGATTTATTCGTGAAGAATACCATTAAAAATAAAAAGTTTATATTTTCGAAAAAACGACTCAATAAAATGTCTAATAAAAAAATTGTTGGCCTAAATTATATCTAAAAATTTGATTTAAACCCTTTTTTGATATGACGCGTATTTTTTTGTTTTACTCGTGAAAAATTTCATTAAAAATAAAAAATTCCATTTGGAGAAAAACTGAGATATGAGAAAAATGGGAAAAATTGTTCATCTCAAAAAGATCTATAAATTTACTTTAAACAATTTTTCGATAAGACGTAAAGTTTTCGTTCTATTCGTGATAACGTTCTTTAAAAAATCCATTTGCCGGTCAAACGATGGGACTACAAAATTCTATTCAACCTTTTCCTGATAAAAATCACGGCTTTTCTTCGAAACATCGAAACTGCTATTGAAAAATCGAAAATTTAAATTTTCATCCAACAACCGTATGCAAAAAAAATTGGTCCTTTTAAAAAGGCCTACAAAATCTCCTTTAACCATTTTTGATAGAACTTGACGATTTCTTTTAATCCTTGAAATTGCTATTGACTCTATCACTACTAGGGTTGTTAATAAAAAAGAAGTCCGAATCTTAACTTGTATTTTATATTTTTTAGCTCCTTTCGGATTAAAAATGAACTACGTGAAAGAAGCTATAAATCGGATTATATTTAGAGGTCGCTCATCGCGAATTTGTCTGTTTTCACAGACAAATAAATTTTTCTCGAAAGTGGCAGATCAGCGTAAAAATATACAAAATATAAAAGATCCGAATCATTCTAAAATTATTTTTTTTTGTTTATCTTTTTGTATTTAATTATGCATATTTAAGGAGATATGCGAAGAAAATTGTTAGAAAGAAGCATTAATCATCTATTCCACTTACTAGGAATATAAAAGTAATTTTAATTGATATTAAAGAACTCTCCGTAAGTGGAATAACTGTGCGTAATTAAAAAAAGCTGAGGATATTGGTACAGCCGACCATTGTCAATCTTGCACAATGATTGGGGGAGCTGGAAAGGCGATACATTATGAGGGGTGGTAGACATTTTTTACCAATCATGCCACTATATAACCCAAAAGGAACAAAAATATCGAAAATGCAAGTTCAGATTCGGAATTCTTTTATTTTTAACAGCCCTACGTAGGAAAATGTTGTAAGGGATCCCACGATTAATTTTTTATTGGTTTTCTGTACAAAAATTGTGTGTAAGGCATTCCATGAGGATTTTCATAAAGAAATTTTCTCATAGGTAATAATTAACCTAGAAAATTGCATAAGAAATCGACATATCAGTAGAGGATTTGAAGCAGGGAGAATTGACATCGCAATTCACATGGGATTTGAAGTAGGCAGAATTGCTTCAGGAAATCAAGTGAGATTTCATACAGCGTAAGTCATAAGTTTTTATATCGGAACCCATATGGAAACACATATGGAATCCTTTATCGTTTCTCATCCCAACTGGAGATTTCAAACAGGAATCAATGTAAAATACCATACGTAGGTTTTCATATGGTTTCCATTTAGTTTACTATTTGGGGACTTACAAAACTGTTCTGTCATAAATCCTGACCTGATGTGGAAAGGAGGAAAGAACCTTTGTCTATATCTTAACTTTTAAAGTTTTCTTTCGCGAGAGACCCAATTCTCTGCACGAGATTTTAATTTAAAAGATTTTTAAACAGATTATATATGTAAATCGAAATGCGATTAAAAGTGTACTAAAGGTTATCGATACGATATTATATTAATAAACATATATTTACCAGTATTAATAGCTAACTTCTTTGAATAATACAATTATATGAATATTCAACTAGTTGTTTCGATGCATATACTATTCTTCATCTTATTCGCCCTTCGAAATTACTACAAATATTTATGATGTGGATTGGAAAGGATAAACTGAAACACTCAAAGGTTCACGTGTGTGTTTAATTTAGAGAGTCTACAAATTACTTTTATTATTCACAATGAAAAAATAAGTACAATCATTCAAGATAGAATAACATATTGTGTTATCACTTTGTTTGACTTACGCAAAACAGCCTTGTAAAAATGTGAAGAAACAAATTTTATCTACCTTTCGTACTCATAAATTTGTACATAAATATTTTCTTACAGTAGTAAGTTCAAGATTTCAAGAATAAAGAATCACATATTTTGTCAAGATCTAATGAAGCAGAAAACTTTTATGAATACACTTTTTCTTGATTTAAACAAAACTTATATTTAAATTTATCAAATTGTGTTTGATTCCTAAATGTTTAAATCACAACAATATTTTATTTACTTTAAACATAGTTATTTTTTATATTTACAAAAAAACTAGATCATGAAAGTGATTAGACTCTTTGTCGTTAAAATATATAAAATAAGTAATCGATTATTCCATGAAAAGGAACACTTTCGAGCGAGTGTAAGTTAAGTCTTTAAGTCGATAAATGACTCATGTGAGTTGTAATTTATGCTGCTTTAAAGGTCTTCAAGCTCGTTTCTTGTTAAAGAACCAATCTTACGGGTCCAACATTTTTTCAGGATTTTTACTACAAACGTTTTTCTATTTAATAATTGGAGCGTAGGAGCATCTATAAGTATGAAATAAATCATACTGTTTACTGAAATGTGAAGGTTCGACATAATTGTTGACAGAATTATTAGGCGTTTCGCAAATATTGATACAATTTCCTTGACATATTGCATCACAGTTTAAAGCCTAATATTTTTCCTTTATTTACTCATTACTTTGATTACTGCATTTTTATCTCTTCTACTAAATTCTTATGCAGTTAATATTAGTATCGATACATCACAAATTGCTTGGGGAAATATAATTCCGAGGAATGTAAACCCAATCAGCAAAGAATAATAATTCGAATCTAAGAAAATTATTTGCACGAAAGACAAACATGTATCCTACAAATGCACCTTTACTTTCAAACGTTTGACAGTATAATAAATATGCCTGAAATATTATCTCCGAACAGTGCCGGTGCATTGAAAGAAGAAATAATGTGCGTGTATTTGTAACAGAGAATGAGAGTGCCGCCATGGGCGTGACTGTGCTTACGCATAATTGCTCGAACGGTACTCCGAGGTCTCCCTAGACCCGAGGCGCGAATTACGCAAAAACTGAATTATTCTCGAGTCGGAAAATTGTTCGAGACGATTAAGCGAATTTTCCTCTCACTTGGTTTCCAAATTCCGAACATCCAAGTTTGGAAGTAAAGAAAATGTATAAGGGCGAAGTATTCAGATAAAAAAGATTTGAAATATCGAAACAGGATATGACTCAAATTTGGATATTGCTTCAAATCTCAAAACCGTCTAAATCTGGAACCGTCAGGAAGAAACCAAATTTGGATAGGCTTCAAATTTGAAAAATTGTTGCAGGGACGATTAAGCAAAGTTTCCTCTTGCTTGGTTTCCAAATTTCGAACTTCCGAATTCGGAAGCGAACAAAATTTATAAGGGCGAAGTATTCAGATAAATAAGATTAGAAATATCCAAACAGGGTATGACTGAAATTTACATATAGCTTCAAAATTCAAAACTGTCCAAATTTGGAACCATCAGGAACCAACCAAATTTTGGATAGGCTTCAAAATTGAAAAATGTTACAGAGACGCTTAAGCAAATTTTCCTCTTGCTTAGTTTCCAAATTTCGAACTTCCGAATTATGCAGTGAACAAAATTTATAAATTTATAAGGGCGAAGTATTCAGATAAAAAACATTTGAAATATCCAAACAGGGTGTGACTCAAATTTGCATATAGCTTCAAAATTCAAAACTATCTCAATTTGGAACCGCCAGGAACAAACCAAATTTGAATAAGCTTCATACTTGAAAATTGTTGCGGGATCGATTCAAAAATAACATCAGTATCCTACAGAATAATACAAATTCATTGTTTTGCTGCTACAAATATTCAGAATAATTCTCCTAACTTTTCAAGAGGTATTAAAAATATTTTCCTCATACAATTAGACAAAAACTACGCCCAATGCCTTAAACCATCCCTTATAGACCTATAAAAAAATATACCCAACAAAATAAATACTGAAAGAATTTTACTACAAAATTAATTCTCTTTTATTATTATTTTGCATAGAACATGATAAAAATGATTTGTTAGCTATTCATAAAAAACTATCCCTTATTTTAAAAATTATTCGCTTTCAAATATTGATTTTTTTTTATTTCTTTATACACTCTTTAACCAAATCTATTCAAAGCACGTACATATAAAATTAAAAATAAAAATAAAATTTAATTAAATCTTTTTTGATTCTTTTTCACTTTTTACCCTTGATCTCAAAAAACTGAACCACTTCATACTGACACTTGAATCAATTTTCAAATATTTGAAGCGAAGCCCCTTTAAAATTGAAGAATCTTGATAACGAAATATTTAAAATTCAAAATTTCAACATTTTTCTATATTAATATACAATATTTTACAATGTACTGGAAAAACTTTTTGGCAGTATTCTAGAATTTTCGGAAATTTTCTTGAATATTCTGGACTGTTTTGGAATATTCTAAAATAGAATGTTCTTCAATGTTTAAAATTAATTTAGATTCTTGTAGAATATTATGTAGCATTCTGAAATTTTCTAGAATATTTTAGAATTTTTTTTTAACATTCCTTATTTCTAAAATTCTGTGTAAATTCTGGAATGTTTTGGCATTTTCTTGAATATTCTGGAATGTCCCAGAATGTCCTGGAATGTCTTCGAATTTAATTGAGCATTCTTATAATGTTTCACAATTTTCTAGAATTTTCTGAGAATATCTCGGTCTATGTATTTTGTGAGATTAAGAAACAAACGGTAACATATATGAGCCTTCATTATATTAGATCCCAGTATCAGGATAGATTTTTTTTGCAAAATTAAAATAACAAAATAGAAGAATATGCTGCATAAAGGTGCACACTTTTGAGTTTTAATTATGGCAAAAAAATGATCCGCTTATTCTGCGATTTAAGAAGATGTGATTGACACCCCTACTTTTGTGGCTTTTAAATCTTAATTATTTGTATCTAAGATTCAAGTGATCTAAGGGGAGAGTGTAACGTTTTAATGACTTCATTTTTTATAAATACGAAGTACAAACTTTACACGATCCGACTTTAATTTTCGAGTATTTGACTTAATGACTGAGAATTAATTAATTCATTAATTTGTATTTCCTTGTTTCAGTTATCTTGTCGATGATTCTCGACTCTCAGCATGGCTTTGGATTGTGCAGCGCGGGGGAACCTGGCGTAAGTACTCCTACTCTTTTTTTTCTTATCGTTGAAAGTAAACGAGTTAGAAACTAGAATTTTCTAATAGGTACACCTTGCTTAAGAATTTCCTCGGCGCCCTTCATTCATACATAAATGCAGGTGGACGGGATTAAACCGTATTTCAATTTTAAATGACCTTTTAATTATTTTTTTTATAATTATATAAATATAACAAAAAGTGTAAAAATATCTCTGTGTAAAAGTCATCTTCAATAGGTTCTGAAACCAAGTTTAATCAAAATGATTTATAATTTGTTATCACACCTGTCACAATTCCAGTTGGTAGAATTTACTGAAAAGTATGCTTTAAAATAAAAATGATGCAATAGACACAAATTTTAGTGTTTATAAATTGTATTATCTTTTGCGATATAAAATTCTTTAACTGGTAATAACTTCATGAAACTGAACTTGATTAACTCGTTTATTATTTATTACTACATCGATGTAATTGTCTTATTTATATAATCCCAATCAAGTACTCGTTACAAAATAGTAAAAATGTTATTCTGTCATGGAACGCGGTGTGGTTGTCGATTGAATTCAACCCAAAAGAGCTCTCACCTCACGTTTTTTTAAACCTTATTTCTGTTATACCCCACAATCATTCTGAGATCAAAAAGAAGAAATCCCTAGCAGGATTTTTTGATAAATTTGATTTTTATTTGGAGGGTATTATGTATATTTTCATGGAAATAATTTTCAAGTGCATAAAGTCAATTTTAATCCGTTTTTTGGAAATTTCTCCTTTCCAACTATAAGAGTTAAAAAATTCAATTTGGTTTATTTTACGGAAAATTGTACGCACTTAAATTCTTATTCAGGCTACTTTAGAGAGAGGATGCTTTGAAAAGGAGAAGTTTCCAAAAGACTAATTAAAACTGACTTTATGCATCTGTTCCAAATCATTTTAATAGGTTCAAGGTGTCCAGAGGTATACAACATTAAGATAATTTTTTTGGACACCAAATTACAGACTTTAAGCTAAAGAAGGTCCACTTTGGAGATATATCTATGAAAATGTACATAGTAACCTCCAAATGAAAATAAAAAATTCAATTTATTGAAAAATCCGCCAAGGAATTTTTTTCTTTTTGATCTCAAAATGATCGTCTGGTATCACAGTGATGAGATTAGAAAAAATGCGAGTGCTGAGCGCCTTTTTGGGTTAAAGTGACTGGAGATACAACGTGGAAAGTTTGTTTAAATTTTTTTTTTTTTAATAGTATTTGGACTTCGACAATCTTCCGGAGACCAATTTCTCGTGTCAAGGAAAGGTGATTGGAGGATATTACGCGGATGTCGAGGCAGGTTGCCAGATGTTCCACGTGTGTACCATTGGTCAGAAAGGTAATTCAGTGAATGAGATAGTTAATAACATTTACAAATATTACTCAATACATCTTAAAATGCACGTTCTAGGAAGGAGAAAAAAGGGTTCTAAATACAAATTGCAACCTCTTTTCTTTCTATAATTTCCTAACTAGTCTGTATTGTCTTACAACATGTACATATCTTACATCCTTTATTACTAATTGCAATAAGTTATTACTCACTGACACCAAGACATTTTTAATTTTGGTGTATGATATTGGTAATGAAGAGATATTATATTTTTAGCAGCACAGTAATTTACATCCTTCACAAGGCACTTTGGTGTAGGTCAGTAACATTCTTAGACGACCCTGGCATTCTCTCAAGATTTATCGAACGATTATGTAGAATACGGACTGGTGTGTTGAGTCTCGAACTCTCGAAACACATCGAGCAGAGAGAGACCTTTCAATCGATAAAAAGACAGATCGTTGTTGAATCGGCCGACGATCACTTTCAAGCGACGAACTTGCATTCAATAAATCACCCTTCAGTTAGCAATGTGTCATACATGACAATACATGTTCTTTAGCTTCATCTGATATCAATCGATGACAAAATCGGATTAGAGAAAGGAAATAGAGGAATGTGATTTACTCTGAGGTTTACAATTCAGACTCGAAGAATCCGTTTCAATTGTAGGCTGTCAAGAAATTTAGGTTTTCCGAATTCAAAATCTCTGCTCTCAAGGTTCCAATCTCTAACGTATTATCTTTAACTTATTCTTAATTCAATTTGACAAATTAAAAGGCTGATAATTTAATTTACAACAAATTCAAGCATCTGATTCTATAACATCCCCCAGTTTTAAGTTATCCAGAAGTCAATACGACTGCGAATAATAATTTAATTTTTGAAAATTCCATATGATTTCTCTTAAATTTCTCTTGAACGTAAAACATCGTAGAATCCTTGATGCAAACAAATTGTATGATCATTATATTTCAAATTTTTAATTCACACAATAGAAAGGGTTTAACCACTGATAAATTCAAGTGTACACTGCTTCTACGTTCTTTTGAATTCTCTGAAATATTTAGAATTCTTCGAAATATTCTGAATTCATTGAATTCTTTTGAATTCTTTGAATTCTTTTGAAGTCATTAATTCTTTGAATTCTTTTGAGGTCTTTTGAAT
>CAKNWW010279826.1:1068-16203 GCA_932074435.1 Andricus kollari
AAAATAGCATGAAAAGTAAATTAATTATCTGAGGTAAGTATACAGTAAAAATTTTGATTAATTTATTAAATTATAAATAATTAATCATTAACATTTATTATTATTTTGACTTTACAATATATCAAATCAGTTGAAAAATAAAACATAAATAATGAAAAATGAAACTGTAGAATCGGATAGTCTAAAAAATTCCATAAGAATTCCTGAAAAACATAATCATTAAATATCTCGAGACTTCATTACAGGTATTTGAAGTCTTTCTTTTTGGTGTCAATTTTTCAAAACAAAAATCAACTCAATCCTCCTAATAGTCGACGAAAGCGAATCGTCAACTCGTGAAGTCGGGGTCGGGCCTCGGGCGAGCTCGGTTTGGTGGCACGAACGAGCACGAAGTTCGTGCTCACCGACGCTACACTTTGCATGTATTCTCCCACATGGGAAAGTGGTGGGGGCCGAAAATTCCCACGTTCTGGAGCCTCTATTCTAGAGTTCCTCTAGGGAGAGTAAGGTACTATAATGATGGGAATATGCGGGCTGCCATCTTGGTTCCCCGCGAAATTCAACATCGCTAACTTTATATCGAATTTTTAAGAGATGAATTTTAGTCTAGAACCTAATTAAATAGTAATGCGTAACAGATTTAAAGTAAAGTTAGCTGTAATATTTGAAGATAATATCATTAGGAAGATAAAGGTTTTTAAACTTTATAATATAATGATCGATTGAAAAGAAAAATTGGCAAATCATTCTACTTACCGATAACACGTAGGTTTTTACTATTAATTCGAAATTTTATGAAATTCGATATGAATATAAAAATGCATACATATAGTAAAAATATATGTTATTATTAAATTTAAAAAAAAATACACTTTCTTATCCTTACTTTCTTCTGGATCTTATTTCGCTGAAACATACCAAAAAGATGCTCACAGCTGATTTAATGACATAACCATAAGCTTCAGACCACCGATATTTAAATTATATTGTTTCAGTCATAAATATGAGTACTTACGCAAACTTTCCAGGAACCAATCTGACGGTTGCATATTCCTGTCTAATATCTAATATAGCACCCTAGGTAGAGTTGTGTCACGTTACCCCCTCCATTAGCCGACGCGAAACCGGAATCGGAAATACGTAGCGAAGCGCGAAACATTTAAACTATTCTAGGTCACTCAGCAAAACTTTAATCAAAAAGCCATAAACAAAGGAGAAGCAAAACTTTAAGAAAAGGTTATGTGTCATATATTTCCATGCAGTGTTTGTTCTGAAAGTACACTTTTTTAATGAAAAAACAATGGTGTGTTGCATTCTCTACTGTCGTAATAGTTGTGGCCAAGGTTTTTACTTAAGACAAGTCCCAAACTATCCTAAGCTTGAGCAATTATGGATGGAAAGTATTAATCGAGATGATTGGATACCTCACTCAAAATCAGCTGTTTGAGTGGTAATATTTTAATTTTCAATACATAATGTAATAAAAGTCGGAAGTGTACCTTATTTTTTCACGATTGCAGGTACATTTTGACTGTAACACGTGGGAAACTATTACTTACTATTCAATCAGTGTCTGAACATAAAATTTGACTTGAATGTCGCGCCAATTTCAAAACATCTAATTCCGCTTTCGCGGCACCAATACTAAGTTACCCGAAAAGTTATAAATAACGTAACTTTTCAGTAACTTAGCTACTGATAATAATTTAGAATTTTTACTGGCTTTTTATGTTTTCTTTTACAATAATATCTTACATTTTTCGATATTTTAGCTGCGCAGTTGGGAATGGTGGTCGACCATTTGGCCATCTGGTATCAAAAATCAGAAGTAGAAAGTGAATTGAATTGTAAAAAAAAGTTAATCAAAAACAAGTTTTCCAGAAGGAATTTTCATGTTGTAGAGTAAAATACACATTTCTTGTCAAAATTGTTTTTGTAACAACAAAAAAGCAATTCTTTTAGTATGTGGTATAAGTTTTAATAAATTATAAGCTCAAATGAAGTCTAATTAAGGCTGTTGGGGCAATGCCCAAAAAAATGGCGTAATCTGTGAAGCACTCGAACTTTACCACTAAAAGTCATTTGACACATCCAGCAACACGACATGAGACAAAAGACAGATTTCTGTAAACCGACACAAGATCGCGATATTTCGGTTACCAGAAATTTTAAACAGAAAAAATCAACCAGAGTTAATTAACAAGAATTTTCTTGTCATATTAAGGGTGATAGATCCCTTGGTGATAAAATTACAAATGAGAATCGTTTGATATTTGGTTGGCAGTTGTATTAAAATGCACTGAAGCTCTGGTTAAAATTTTGGAACCTTTCAGAGCTTCGTAATCGAAAAATCAATGTTTGAAAATAACATGTGATCTTATGAGAAGACGTACTTTTTGTAGTATATGAAAAGATTAAAAAATGAAAAGATTCTGAAATAATTATGAGATATACAGGGTGTCCCAGACTCAAGTTTCCGGACTTATATAGCTGTATAGAAAATAAAAAGAACAAATTAAAAATTCCTTTTCAAAAAATCAGTTGAAGTTTTAGTTTTTGAGTTAAAAAATATTTAAGGTTGGCCAATCAGGAGAGCCGTATAAACAATCGCGTGTGCGTGAGCGGGAATCCAACGGTCTGTTCTCCCGTTGCTAACCCCACCGAACAAGACACGTGCTCTTGAGCGCGACGTTGCCAAACTTATGACTGTGAATGTGTGAGTCAATAATAAGTCGAAGCGTTCTCTCAACTTACGTGCTACGTACCGATGGTACTTCCTTAAGCATAATTTCTGACTAAAATTACTAGAGATTTTTTTACCAGACGCGTCTATAACTTTAACTAGAACTTTTTTTGAATATATTTTACGAGAAAGAGCCAAAATCTTATTTTTGCTTATAACATATTGATAATTGTTATACGTCTATAATGTTAAATATCACACATAGTAAATTGTAAACACTATATTATTCAAGCGAGTTGAGTGATACAAATTATAACACAGCCACACAAAAAAACTCTTTTTTTCGGTCTGGAGGTCAGACCATGTTGACTATATGGTTTTTGGGTCGCTGAATTCAAATCCGAGGTCAAAACCCCCCAGCACGTCAGGATTCTGACAAAACCTCATACAATTTTTTATTTTCAAGTTCGGGGGTCAGACCATGTTTATTATATGTTTTTGTGCTCGCTGAATCCGAATGCGAGGTTCTAAAAACCCCAGCACGCCAGGGTTTTGACGTAATCTCAAAAAACCTCATACACATTTTTTTCGAGTCCGGGGGTCAGACCATGTTTATTATATGTTTTTGGGGTCGCTGAATCCAAATCCGAAATAAAAAAAGCCTCAGCACGTCAAGGTTCTGAAATAAAATAAAAAATAAATAAACTTGAAAAAAATTATGAGGTTTTATGAGGTTACGTCAGAACCCAGACGTGCTGGGGGTTTTCGGACCTCGGATTCGGATTCAGCGACCCAGAAAACATATAGTCAACATGGTCTGACCTCCAGACCCGAAAAAAGTTTTTTTTTTGTGGCTGTGTAATTTTTATAAAATACGAAATTCGTTAGTTTATTATAAAATTGTTAATAGCAACTATAATTATTCACTTGTAATATTTATTAGTTTTCCTTTTAGTCATTCAAAAAAATTATTATTTTTTTCAATTATTATTGGCATCATTCTGCTTTTCCGCGTCTTTATTACTTCAATAATTAGCTTTTGGTAGTGGCGGAATATTTTCGATTTATTTCTAAAAGCAGTGCATTTCACCATTTTTGTCAGTAATTATTAATTTAAAAGATGTCCAAAATCTCAAAGATCCATGGTCTTGTGCATAAAAGTGAGAGAAAAATATTTTTAGAACTAAAAAAAAGCAACATTTTAAACATTTTTCGATGCATTATTTGAAATTTAGCCTAACGGGGCTGTTGTCGATGAAAGACTAAGAAAGCTAGTAAAAGATACAAGGGTTATGAGGGGCTTAGAATGTAAAACTGATCATTACCTTTTAGTCTCAAAAATGAACTTAGGTCAAGGATGTAGAAGAAAGAGAACTAAAAATACGAAAGGGACGCGAATCAAGATAGAGAATTTAAAGGGCGCATGGACTAATCTCCAGGAAATCATTATTAGGAATGCGACTGAACTGTGTGGTACACGCTGAAAAAAGAGCCTTACATTTTACTGAAAACCAAGTTAAACCTACTGATCTTCCAAGTACGTATATGGACAACACGGCACTTTAGTAAATGTTACAATTATAAGCAACTGAATATGTCTATCATTTCTGGTTACCAGTGCCAATTCTCAAGTGGTACTGACCTGCGGATCGATGCTGCAATTACGAATTATTATGTTACTTTGACGGATAATATAAACAGATCTGACTTATGTTAACGGTTATATACTATCGTGTAGACGGCACTATAAACTATAAAAAAATATTGCTAAAAAATAATTAAGAAATAAACACACGGTTAATTCATAGATATATGTTCGGTTATACTTATAATTAATCGGTATTTGTGAGTCACACCGCTTATAATACAATTAAAATTTCGCACGCAATGGGGGGTGGGGGATTCTAACGTGAAACCTAAGCACGCAAGTCGACTATCTTAACCACTACACGATTATACGAGTTGCGATCTGTAAAATAATCCCGAAATTTATTTGTAACTGAGATGGTGACCTCAATAAAGACTTCTGAATAGGCGTCCATGCCATCTCGTACACAAGAAAAAAGCTCTCGCATTTACCTCATATCCATACAAGTCACAGTCGCGGAATACAAACACGTCTTGCTCCAATAAACTCTCAACTGTACGCGATCTGTGAATAAGATGTGCCATCGAAAATTGTGTTATTTATTATAAAACCCCTTCCTTGCTAAGTGGGAATATGGAGTAATGTCACGACTGTCACAGAAATGTAAAAAATAAATGTTCTTTAGGTGATGCCATGAGGTAATGCAATCCATCCATTGCTGATGGCGTCATGAATAAATCCGGTTGTCCGCGCGGATTGCATCGGTAGCATGTACCGATCCTTCTGTAATGTTCACTGTACCACTACTGTAATCTCCGTTCAGTGAATTTCACATATCTTACAGTATTTAATACTAGGGAATAGAGGTTTGATTTACTAAAGGATTACCGTTAAATTCACAACTTCACTGTGACATTTACGAAATGCTAAGTGATTTTTACATTTTCACACCCCCATTAAGAGCAGTTTTTACTGTTACGGTTACAAGAAACACTTTACATTTCTTGATAAGTAAATATAAAATTTCTTTTTTCTGCGTGTACTGCTGTGTAGGAAGAATGTCTGGTGATGCGTGGTGGGATGATGAAATCCGCGTAGCCATTAACGAAAAGAAGCAAGAGTATCTAAGAAACTGAACATTACAGGCCTTAGCGATTACGAGAAAAATATACTAGGAAATGCTTATAGGGACAAAAATAAGAAAGCAAAAATACTAGTTTACCCAAGTAAGCGTGAAATGAAAGCGGAAGAAGAGAAGCAAATGCAAATCGATTTTGAAGGAAGCAAGAAATTGTTTTGGAAATTGGTCATGATCATTATGAAAGGAAGTAGTAGTACAGAGTTGGTCGGCATTCGAAATAGGAAGGGCGAAATGGTATATGATACAAACGGAATATTAGACGCTTTGAGAGACTCTCTTAAGGAATTATTGGGAGGTGAAGCTATAGGGCAGCACAACTGTGACAGAACACGATACGTTGGAAAACCCAGTTGAAAGAATTTGTGCCTCTGAGGTTAGGGATATAATTAAGAACTTAAAAAATGGCAAGGCTGCTGATGTAGATGGTATTAACGCTGAAGTGCTTAAATTTTGTGGCGAATATATATGTCAAAGGCTGTGCGAGTTGATAAATTTGTGTATCGAGATGGGGGAAGTTCCAGATGACTGGGAAAATCCGCCGTAAAATTAACGTCAATTAAACAAAAATTATGGTTTTTGAAGGAAAGGGTGAAAAAACAGTATGCGACAATCCCTTAGACGATCAAAGGATAGAACAAGTTGATAAGTACGTGTATCTTGGTATTAAATTCCTGCGCAATGTTTGCGGTAAAACGCTAGTGGACAAAGTCAGTATTGAGAGAATTCTTAGGGGATGTGGTGTAGGGGAAACACTGTTTGTCAAGAATGAAAAAAATGTGTTGAGGTGGTTTGGGCACGATAAGAGAATGAAAGAAGATGGGCTGACGAAACAAATATATTTAAGTAAAGTAAATGGTAGCGTACCCAGAAGCAGACCGAGGAAAGAATGATGGGAATGTGTGAATGAGACCCTAAGACGAAAAGATCTAAAAAGCCATAGGAACGTAAGAGCTTGCATGAGAAAATGTATGGACATAAAGCAAGCTGAAGAGGTACGCCAGGACAGGAAAGTGAGAGACGCCTGAAGCGAAAAACCTTGGATACTAATGGACCCGCGCGGAGAGCTTTACATTGTGATGTATTCTGAAATTTTTACAGAATCTCTGTAGTTTATCCTTCTATATTTTCTTAGTTTTTTAAAAATATCATAAGAAAATTTCAGCAGCTTCATGTCTGTATACCTCTGACCTTGGTATTGATCTTTGATTGCGCGCGTTCAGAAGGATATTAACATAGTAAATCAATGGGCCCTAAACAATAGGTTAACGCTGAACCGTTCCAAAACGGAATCAAGTATTATTGGACAGTCCTCTTCCCCTTCCACTGCTACATTAGCGTCTTTCCCTGAGCTTAAGGTTGATGTCCTTGACAGTTCCTTCGTTGATTCGGTGAGGGGTTTAACCGTTCCCTCTCCTGGAAAGAGCATATTCTTTAAATCTCGAGGAATACCTTCAGTGTACTCCAATAGCTTAAAAGGGACAAGGAATCCTTGCCCATATCAACTCGGATTCTTCTTCTTCTTAAGAGTCTTATTCTCTCGTTTTTTTTATTGTGAGTGTATTATGTACGACGATATCACAGATGAACTGAATTCTAAACTCGAGCGAGCACTTAATGCCTGCATACGATTCATCTATGATGTACCGAAATAGGAACACATTACCCTATATGGGCAACGGGCGGGATTTCTTAATGTAGCTAGGAGAAGACAGTTTATTATGGGCAATATAATTTACAATCTCTTTTATAACAAAACGCCTCAATATCTTCTAGATCTCTTTGAAAATAGAAATGTGATTTTGCCTGCTCAGTCTAGGCTTCGTGTAAGCAAAACGGTCTTTACAGTTCCACGTCACAAATATTGTAAGTTGCAAAGATCCTTTATGGTAAGGGGAGCGCGTCTTTGGAATAGGGTACCTGAATCAATTAGAGATGCACCTTTGCCTTATCGCTTTGAAAAGCTATTCTTTAACTTTTTGTTTAGCATTGATAATTCTACTCTCCAAATTTCGCACTAGTAAATTGTAAATTGTTAATTTTTCTAACTTTTAGCGACGTTTTGTGCCTTAGTATTACATATAACAGTTACATCTTTACAATTTGATCCATGGTTTATATCAGTTACCTAATGGTGGTTCCGGAGAGGCTGTGGAAGGATGTTGGGGGGAAAGGAATATTGCCGGAGACGCAGGCGGGCTTTAGGGTGGGTAGGAGCACTATCGACAATATCTACGTTCTGCAGCACGTGCTGGATAGACTATTAGCGAAGAAGGGGTCGAGAGTGTACGCGTTTTTCGTAGATCTCAAAGGTGCGTTTCCTTCGGTGGATAGGGGAACGTTGTGGGAGGCGATGAAGGATAGGAGAGTTGAGAGAGGCCTGATCGAGAGGGTAAGGGAGATATGTGAAGAGACCAAAGATAAGGTAAGAGGAGGGGAGGGGATTTCGGAGGGATTCTGGATGGATAGGGGGTTAAGGCAAGGGTGTCCGCTTAGCCAAATGCTTTTTGCGATTCTAATTGTGGATATGGAAAGTAAGCTGGAGGCCGGGGTGGTACGAGGATTCAGGATAGGAGGGGTTAGAATTTGGTCACTAGCGTATGCAGATGACATAGTGTTGTTGGCTAAAAGTAAGGAGGCCTTAAAGGAGATAATGAAGAAGTTGAGAAGATACCTGGACAAGAGCAGGTTTGAGCTGAATGCGGAAAAGTCCAAGGTCATGGTATTCAGAAAAGGAGGCGGGAGGGAGAGATAAGGGAGGGTAATGGAAGTGGAAGGGAGTGGCGGTGCAGGAGGTGAAAGAGTTTGTGTACCAGGGCTTCTTGTTTCGGAGGATTGGGGGAGTGGATCGTCACATGAAAGAGAGAGAGAGTGAGCAGGGCAAATGTGGTGATTAGGCAGATGTGGGGGTTGTGAAAGAAGTTATACGCAGATGATTTTGAAAGGAGAATGAAATTGTTTGACTCACTAGTGACGAGTGTGCTATTGTATGAAGCAGAGGTATGGGGGTGGAAGGAAAGTGAAGAAGTAAATAGGACACAGGAGAGGTATATATAGTGGACACTGGGGTTGTCAAGAAACACGCCTAATTATATTCTCCGGAGGGACACGGGGCGAACGAGTGTAGGGATTCCAGCGGGGAGTCGGGCGTGTAAATATGAGGAGAAATTTTTGGAAGAGTGGGGAAGTAAGCTGGATAGGGAGTGTTGGTGGGAGAAGGAGAACAGGGGAGGGGTTGGGAGGATGGAGGCTGAAAGGGAAAGGTATTTTGGAACATCCTGCAGATGGATGAAGTGAGAAGGATGCACGAGAAAGGGAGGAAGGTATATGAGTTGGTTAAGAAAAACGGCATGGAGAGAGAGAGATGACAGCAGGGGAAGAGAGAATAAGAGAGTCAAGGTTTAACGGGAACTATGTGTAGATTATGCCAAGGCGAGAGCGCAATATTTGTGTGAGAAAGGAGAGAAAGGAAGTCAGGAGCTTATAGCGAGGATGAGATGTAGGTGCATGGACGGTTTTTAATAGGTTCTGGCTCTCTAGGGAAAAGAGGATGTGTGGACTGTGTGGGAAGGGGTATGCAAAAGTGGATCACTGGTTGGAGGAGTGCGTAGAGGTGGAAAGGAGTGATATGAGCATGGAGGTAATGATGCATGAAAGGGGGACAAAACGGCAGCAGCATGGGTGAAGGGAGTGTTGGATAGGATGAAGAAGAAGAGAAGGAAGGAGGAAGAGGAACGGAGAAGGAAAGATTGTAAATAGGAGAGGAAGTAGATATAAGTAGTATGTCAATATTGTAAATAGTACATAAGTATTAGGTAGTAGGCGCGGAAGCGAGAGAGTAGGAACATGCGAGCGAGGCGAAGCGAGGAAGGCAAGGTGGTAAGAGCGTGCCATTCTAGAGATAAGGTATGGAAGGATGTTAGTTTTAAGGCTTAGTTTAAAGAAAAATTATGTAAAAAGAGCCCCAAAAAAGTCCATTTTTTAAGGCTAACCGGCTGAAGAATAAACTTTTATACTATACTACTATATTACTCATATTCATCATATTGCATATTATTTTCTCTTTAGTCATCTTTAGTTAGTTTTTTTACCTACGTCCTAATCGTCGTTTGACCAGATTCGTCACATTTTTCGGTAAAACATATGTATAATTGGTTCCTTATAGGGCTGTTTAGCCGTAGGGACTTAATAAATAAATTTTAAATTCTTAACTATGTGGCGCTTTCGATACGCTGGGATAGGGCTTATGTGCATAAGGTACTAATTTCAATTTTATTTATAGCAGCTTTCGAATATTTAACCTCTTTCTCTTTCAAAAATTCATAAGAAAAATATTTTAACTTATTCATAATACTTTAAGTATGGTTCTTAAAGAAACCGTTTTCACATCCTATATTTAGAATCTTTATTTTGAATAAATTTCGAAAACCTGGAGGGCGAAATATATATACTGGGTGTTTTTTAAAACTTAAGCATTGAAATATCTGAAAAATACGCATCCTATGAAAAAAATATCCGTAATAAAAACTTTTTATTTTCGAGGGAGGCAAGCGACTGAACAAATTTACCCTGCCCCCCCTTCCCCCCAGGAGACAGGGGAGGTCTCGAATCGAAAATTTTGTTCGAATATAACTTACGTATTTCATAAAGGAGAATCTGAATCTGTTATGAAAAATTGGGGTTCCAATTTGAAATTACAAAGTCCCCCCCCCCCATGTCTCCGGGGGGGGGGGGGGGTAAATTTGTTCAGTCGCTTTTCCCCCTCGAAAATCAAAAGCTTTTATTACGGATATTTTTTCATTAGATGCGTATTTTTTTAGATATTTCGATGTCTCAGGTTAACAAAAACACCCAGTATATATATACACAGGGTGTCCCACCACCTATGCACTTCCCGGTAATGTGTGATAGAGCACAAACAAAGAAACAGAAAAGTCCTCTGTCATAATTTGATCTGGGCCTTAGTTTGGGCACAGTAAAGCTTCAAAGTTGGGCATAATGAACCAATCAGGAGCAAGATATAGCAACCACTTTTTTTACTCATAAGTGTGAAGATAGCGTGCGTGTTGGCGGTTCACTTCAGCCCCGGCAAAAATTTCACGTCGTTGCTCCTCGATTGTTTCTTCAAAACGCGAAGTTCAAGCCATTACATTTTTTTAAATTCCTAATTGTTCTTTGGATAGTTAATTACCGTTCTGAAAACAGCATAATAAAAAACTAATTTCCATTTATTACGGAATTTCCCTATCATATATTCTGAGAAAACCAACAAAGAAATTTAAAGTTCAGAAAACCAAACGAACTTTTGTTATTCAACGTTAATCAACAAATATAAGGCGAGAGAACACATTTTGAACCTAAAAAGGTAATTTTTTGCGTTCAGTTGAAAAATTTGTGTTACATTTATTGTCACTAAACCAAGAAAGAAAGCTCGGAAAATCACACGATCTTTCGCTCTTGAAAACAAATCAACAAGTGTAAGATGAGAAAACACATTTCAAACCACCAAAGGGAGTTTTCTGCGATTCATTGTAAATTTTTTTTTTACATTTATGGTAACAAAACCAACAAAAAATTAAAGCTGGGAACACCATACGAACTTTCGCTCTTTAAATTAAATCGACAAGTTCAAGATAAGAAAACACATGTTGAAATTGCAAAAGTAATTTTGCGATTCGTTGCAAAATTTTGGTTACATTTATTGTAACAAAATAAAACAAAAATTAAAGCGTGGAAAACCAAAAGAACTTCCCCTCTTGAAAATAAATCATTAAGTCTAAGATAAGAAAACACATTTTGAACCCCCAAAAGTAAATCTTTTCGATTCTTTGCAAAATTTTGGTTCTATTTATTGTTACAAAAACAATAAAGAAAATCTCGGGAAACGAAACGAACTTTTGTTCTTCAAAATAAACCAACAAGTCTAAAATAAGAAAACACATTTGGAACCTCCAAAAGTAATTCTTTGCGATTCGTTGCATAATTTTCGTTACATTTATTGTAACAGAACCAAAACAAATTTAAGCTGGGTAAACCAAACGAACCTTCGCTCTTGAACTTAAATCAACAAGTCCAACATAAGAAAACTCATTTTAAAACTGCAAAAGTAATTGTTTGTGATTCATTACAAAATTTTTGTTACAGTTATTGTAACAAAAAAAAAATAATATAAAAATTAAAAAATTAATAAATAAAGCTGGGAAAACCAAAGGAACTTTTACTCTGGAAAATAAATCAACAAGTTCAAGATAAGAAAAGACATTTTAAAACCGCAAAAGTAATTCTTTGCGATTCATTACACCATTTTTTTACATTTATTGTAACGAAAGTATCAGCTAAATAACAATAGCTAGAACAAAAACAGGTTTATCTTCAGTCATGAGGAATTTACAAAGGGTAATAAGAATCGCAGGTAAAAACGCCTGGGGTAACCGCATGTGGATTACCCTCAGCATTTTTAGCTGCAACGCTTTTTTCCCTCTGTCTTTTTTGTGAATCAAACATTAAGTTGCGCAAAATGGCCGTTCCCAACATCGATGCACGCTTGAGCCCTCCGAACAAGATTCGACTGCACCGCTTGAAGCTGTAACAGTTTTGCGGATTCTTCTTATCGTCGCCAGCGCATCGTGCTGCCTCTCCGGATTCTCACCGGATGATGAGTCATGAGGGCGACGAATGGTGATTCGTTCTAAATTGTGTTTCTCACCGTCGTGCTGGCGCCCCGGATTGCGACCGGAGGATGAGTCACGAGGGCAGGAACGATTACGCCCCCTCGAGGGGGTTCTTGCCATTGACATTTTTTAGAGCTAGAGGAGGCAGAGTGATGCAGAGTGAGAACACAGCATGTATGTGTGAATTGCATATAGATTTATTTATCCACCTTGCAGGCTGTGCGAACTCAAGTCACAGAATCGTTTCAACACGATATATGCTGTTTTTCAACGTGGATTATCAAAAAATGGTCAACATTTTCGTTAAAAGTGTGATATTTTTTTAGGTGTCATAGGTGTTAATTTTTTTCTTTCTGATTCCGAAAATATTTTTTGTCCTCTGTTGCAATCCCATAGAAAAATTAGAAAAAGTTCAAAATAGATAAAATGGCGGCGGTTTTCCTTAAAAGTTTCAAACCGAATATTCTCAAAAATGCCAGAGTTTTTTTTCTCTTGATTTTTTCAAGTTGGTACTAATATGGTGAATATATTTTAGTAGAGTTTATCTTGTGCCCGCGTCTTGGAGAGGTGAAAGAATTTTTTTTTGTTCTGAAAAATGAAAATTGATTTTTTTCAAGTTGTTACTAATATGGTGAATATATTTCAGTAGAGTTTATCTTGTGCCCGCGTCTTGGAGAGGTGACAGAATTTTTTTTTCTTCTGAAAAATGAAAATCCACGGTTTTTGCAAAAAGAAGACGAGCTATGACAAAAGTTAAACACTCAAAGTTATTCCTTGAAAAAAGTTCTACAAAAAAGTCCTCTGGCACTTTTTTCTATCTTGCGTTATTATTGAACTACAGTCGAACTCTGATTTAACGTCGGTTTTGGGGATGTCGTTGGACCTGACCTACCCTAACTGAACCTGATTTAGCGTACCCCGATTACCCCGCGCAGCTCCTGACAAGCCTACCTACGGTGCGGCGTCAATTCTCGGAAGCGGTAAACAGACCCCGCGCAGCTCCTGGCAAGCCTACCTGCGGCGCGGCGTGAATTCTCGGAAACGGTGAATTCGGGAACGTTAAATTAGAGTTTGACTGTATTCGCTAAAATATGAATAATAACGATTTTCCACTGTCATAAATAATCAAATAGGATGTAAATGAACAGGGAGAATAAATTTTTCTACAAAATTTTTTGTTCTAAAAGTCTAAATATTCTAAACGAATATGCAATATCTTATATGCCTAAATTACCTGATTTGTGTTACAGTTGTTATTTTGCATTATTCTTCTTGCCAATCATGGTTGTCTGTGCCATGAAGGAATTTTTATGACCTTTTTCTCCTATTCCGAGCTTCCATACGTGGCACTTCTGAATTCCCACAATATCTGGTGCTTTCTTCCATTCCTGAGTTTTTTTCTGCGAAATTATTGTATATCTTCGGCAGAAATGGACAATATTTTAATTGCATTGGTGTACTTTTTAACTTCTGTAACGAAGGTTTTTGCGTCTTTATTGCCGTCTATATGTGACTTCCTTAAATTGTGTTCAGTTGCAAAATGCTTAACGATGCCACCCATGCCACCACAGGCACCTTTTCCGTCACCTATGTGTGAAAAAATCCATTTTCGGCTGTATGATGACTTGAAATTCCAAAAATTGGTAGCGATTCTTGAAATGAGCTGGAGCTCCATCAGAAATAATGCGTGTGATGACCTTGATGAAATAATGAAAAAAATGTAATAGTAAAATATTGAATATTATTTTAGAATATTTAGACTTTTAGGAAAAAATTGTGAAGAAAAATTTGCTCTTCCTGTTGTTTTACATCCTATTTGATTATTTATGACAGCGGAAAATTGTTATTATTCATATTTTAGCGAATAGTTCAATAATAACGCGAGACAGAAAAAAGTGCCTTTCCAAGACGCGGGCACAAGATAAACTCTACTGAAATATATTCACCCTATTAGTACCAACTTATAATAAAATCAAGAGAAAAAAACGCTGGCTTTTTTGTGAAAATTGGGTTTGAAATTTCTAAGAAAAACCGCCGCCATTTTGTCAATTTCGAACTTTTTCAAATTTTTCCAACGGATTTCAAAAGAGGACGAAAAATATTTCTAGAATCAGAAAGAAAAACATTAATACCTATGATAGCTAAAAAAGATCACACTTTTAACGAAACTAATGACAATTTTTTGGTAATCCACGTTTTCAATCTTTTGAAATCAAATACTCATAACTTTGTCAGAAAAATTATTTCATCTAATCGGTGAAATTCGTGTCGTCTAAAATCCTTTAAAAAACAACATATTAAGTGTTGAAATGATTCTGTGACTTGAGCTCGCGCAGCCTGCCCAATTTCCTTTAAAGTATCTCTTAGAGTTAAATTTATAAGCGGTGTGGAATTCTCTATTTTTGATTCCGCATTCATAGAGGACCTTACATTGTTGTTGTTGCCATCAAACATTAATACGTTACTGAAGGCTTTGATTTCCCCTACTCGACTTTGCCTAACCAAGTCTTCGCGCTCGTGCACGGCAATGAACGTATAAGTAGCGATAATATCCTCCTAATCGGTGAACCGCGGTGAACGCGACGCTCTTAGATTCCGTGCTTCCGATCGCGAAGAACGCGGTGACGTGTAAGTTGGAGCCGAACCGTTTCCGCGGTTATCCCTCGTTGTAGTATTGACCCGCTGTTGGGCAACGCCTTCCGCCTCGACCCGTAGTTAATGCACGAATTCCCCAGAAATCACGCCTTTCGGGTTTGTCTTATTTTGCGCATGCGGCCCCTTCGCCGTCGGGCATTATCGGATCGACTAAAAAAAATCGAATAAAAAATTTTTTTCGTTGAATCTTACTTTTCAGAAAAAAGGGTGTGTGGAAAATAGAGGAATGGGAAGAAGAGCTTACCTAGAAGCTGGCGGGAGAAGGAAGGGAATTTTAGCGAGCTTCCTGATGGGTGAGATGACCTACCAGAAGACTGGTGGATATTATTTTTTCTAGAGCCGAACAGAGGCCTGGTGGATACCTAGCGAGCATTTCAAATAGTTGGATGATAGTCGTTAC
>CAKNWW010279830.1:6287-17259 GCA_932074435.1 Andricus kollari
AGATCTCTTAATTACCATTTATTTAATTACGATTTGGAGATTTTTAAATTCTTTGAAATTAATATTGAATTGTGATCGGTTGTATTCCTTATCACATGAGGGATGAAATATAAATATTAGATTATCAATAATCGACTTATAATAAATATTGAAGAACCTTCATAATCGACGCGATTCATTATTCGTTTAATATCATATTTTCTTTTCGAATTTATTCTTTACGCTTTAACAAAAAAATCAGAAATAATTAATTAAAATTGAATCAGATGCTTAAAATGTTTAGTACATTCTGGCAATAAAGCTTCCCATAATCACAGTTTCATTCTTCCCAGAAAGTTTTTGATCGGATGATATATTCCTGTTCTGGCAAACATACGAAAAAGTTAGGAAGTTTGAGCAGAAGGAAAGTTTTCCGCGATAACGTTAGTTTCAATTGAGGTGAGACCAAGTTCGTTGATTTAAAAACCTTCCCGAGAGAAACGTGAACTTTCAGAAGTCTTTCTTTAGACAGAAAAAAGTGAGAAAGTACTTTTTGAAAATATTCACTATCTTCTGTAAAATATCATTTTTCCCTTAGATTCCGAATATATTTTACTTATCTCTTCATTTCGCATCCTTCATATTTTAACTTACTCTACGATTTTAAAAACTGACTTTAAACTATTTTCGGGTAAAAAATATTCCTTTTCAGACACGATCAATAATTTGCTTTAAGTGCCAGAGCGGCTTGTTAATAGGAAAGACACTTTATGGCTTTCGAAATCGTTTTTGCATGTACTGCCCGCAACCAACGATCCATCTTATCGGCATAAATTGACATGCTGGTACCTAGTTTATATTTCAGAGCACTCAAGTGCTCTATGAAGATTAAAAAGAATGCACATGAGGTTAGAAAATTATCCTACACAATTTAAGTATTTTTATTCCACACCCGACTGAAAACCCCACTTTTTGCCCCTGATAAGCGGGGCGAAAGAAGCATATTTTTCCCGAAAATAGTTTTGCGGGGCAAAAGTAAAATTAGCGGGGCAAAAGTAAAATTTATCGGGGCAAAAGTAATTTTTTTCCAAAAATGTTCAAAAATTTCAAAAAATTCAAAATTTTGAAATATTTCAAAAAATTTTCAAAATTTTCAAATGCTTCAAAAAATTTTCACAAACTTCAAAAAATTCAAAATTTGCGAAAAATTCAAAAATTTGGAATTTTTTTTCAACTTTGAAAAAATCGCTTAAGAATGCGAAGTTGTTTCGACCCCGCTTTTCAGGACCAAAAAGTGGCCTTTCAGTCGAGAGTGGAATAAAATACTATATGCAACACGAGGCAAAAGTATATTTTCCCCTTGGGTGATTATACTGCCCTTACGATAATATTTTTCCCTCGGGTGCTTACTGCCCTCGCTTCGCTCGGGCAGTAAACTCACCCGCGGGTAAAATCTTCTACTTTTGCCCCTTTTTGCATAATGTACTATTATTTAACGATTTTCACTTTTCAGTTAGTTTGAGAATTTCATTTCATTCTCAGTAGGTATCAATTTTCTTTGTTGAAATACAAATTAGACAACTATTCTAAACGAAATACTTTCTTTTAATTTCTAAGCATTTTCTTGTGAACACTTTTCTTTTTTTTAGTAATGTTAAATAAAAAGTTCACAAAGTAGATTTACAAAATACTAATTGACTGAAATGAGAAATTTCTTAAATTAAAAAAAAAACAGCCTAATCGTTTAGGATTTAAAAAATTTAAAGTTTTAATTCTAAAAGTCCTATACCCTTACTTGGGTGTAATTGTGTGACACAATTATTTTTCAGCGTCATAATATATATTTGAATATAAAGAAATGAGGTGACGAAATTGACCATTTCAGTAATAGGAATTTTCATTTTAGGACAAAACACTGAAATAAATTCACTATGGGTCAGAATTATTGCAACAGCGTTATTATGAAAATTTAACTTCATTATTACTAAAAATGTTTTTAACAATTTCAGAACTGTGTTATTATTCCATGGATGAATTTATTTCGACTTTAATTGCTAAGATTTATCATAAGAGTTACAGTTAGTAATGAACCATTAGCTTAAGTTGACAGTTTTTATTGTTACAAACATTTTTATTCACAAATTTTCCATTGTTGTGCTTTTTTTAAGGCTAAATTGATTTTTCTGCCCAGAACTGATTCAAATTACCTTCGAAGACATTTCTAAACTTGAAGCACTATCAAACATAAATAATATGTGCTTTTAATAAAAAAATTTATTTAAAAATATCACAATTGGCCGTTTCATCGTAGAAATAATTATTTTTTGTTTAATTATTGTTAAAAATAACTTAATTGTGTTAATGAGCCAACTAAATTGATCAAAATTAAGCTATATGTTTTGTATAAACAATTTTATCAACAAAGCTTACATATATCACTTTCACATACAAATTTGAACAATCTACTCCACATTTTTTCTGCGAGTTTTGGCAATTATTTCAAACATACAATAAGTTGACATTATCAACCCTATCGAATCTTCTGGATGGACTCTAACTGCTTGAATACAATATCAATTATCTGAAATCGAGGTGGGAATTACTCTTTGATTTTTCAGTATAAAATTTTGTCCCAAAATTAAAAAAATATTTTCAATGTCATCGGGAAATTATATCTTTAGACCGAATTAATTTTAAATCGGGCAGGCAGTCCATGCTCAAGTCACAGAATCATGTGCGACTTAAATTTTTTTTCGGATGGAATAATTCTTCACGTTTTATACCATTTGGACGAAAAAAATTTTCTTTACAAATTTATAAGTATTTGAATTTAAACAAAAATAAAATGTTAATTATCAAATAATGGTCGGAATTTGTATTAAAAGTGTAATACTTTTCATTATAATTTAGGTACTTTTCTTTTTCTTTCCGATTGTGTTAGATTTTCTTTTCCTCTTTTGAATACTGTTAGAAACTTCTAAAAGGTTAAAAATTAACCAAATGACGGCAGTTTATCGCAAAATATTCAAAGTCAACTGACATTTTTGGGGTACCAAAGGGCCCAAAACTTAAAAATTTTTTTAATTATGGAACATTTTCATTATACACCCTGTTATGTTATCGAAATTACTCATTTGTGTGCACAACTAGAAGGGATTTTATTTGCAGAACAATATTTTTCACAAATTGTATCCATTATCACATCCACTTTTCATTTATTGGCATCTTCTTTCTCCCACAACCACATACACAACTTTTCATTTGATATCATAAATGTTATCCTTTATAAATCAAATTAATATAACGAGTAATCTTAATTAGAAAAGAGAAGGAAAAAAATATCTATAAAAGATCAATTAAGCTATTCTAAATCAGTTGAAAATTGTTAGGTAGTCGATATCAGTAAAGAAAAATTAATTGGTTAGGCAAAACGTATGAACTTAGCAACCAAAATACAATAAATTTGTAAGCTCATTTCTTTCATAAATAAAGATTTCATTAATTCTTGTTACACTCCACAATAAAGGGTCATTCATAATTTACGTAATATATTTTGGTGAAGGGGGTATGTAGTCTAGTGTTGCACAATGACGAAAAAGTACAGAAAAGCCAAAAAAACGTTACATATCCGAGAAGGACAACATTGAGGGAAAATTCTCTTACATAATTTATGGATGGTTCCTAACCACATCCACAAAGATCCGCAGCTAAACTAAGTATAATTTGTCAGCATGTACCTTAGGAAAAAAGGTATAATAGTGATATTTTATCTAAATGCGTCTAAAATAATCAAAAATGGATGCACATTTTATCATTCTTTGTTATGAAACCATAAACATGAATAACCTCTTCAAACATGAAAATGGTAAACATGAAATTAAATTAATGCAACGTTTGTTTTTTCAGTCTATTGTACATGAAAATCTAATGAAAAATTAGAGATTTTAAGCCATTTTTGGTTGTCTGAGAAAGGTCTGAACTTAATCAAAAGTCCAACACAAAAATTGAATAATAGAACACTTATTTTATAATAGGTACCAGAAATCTCATTACAACTTCCAAAATCTTGATATGTTTAATGCGTTTTGAATACTTCCAACTTTTATCTAAACGATGTGTGTATTCATTAAAAAGAAAGATATCAAAGTCGTATTTTTGGCCAAAAAATGAGGTTTTCTTTCACTGTGTGCCTGGCCCATTTGAAATGAATTCAGTCTTCAGATAATTTTTAAAGCAGAGAAAAAATATCTTCCGGAAGATTTAGACTCCTAAAAAGAAATATTAACATGAAAATGAGCCAAATGTTCATTTCGCGGGTTAGAATAGATGGGAATTTAATACACCCGTTCTGCTTTGCTGTCGAAAAGAAATTGCAAGCTTGGCACTTAGTCAAGTCTTTCGAGCACTTCGTCGTTGTTCCAACACTGGCGATGATTAATCATCATCGAGATTAATGCACCGGTCTCGTTTAATTCGTTGGCTCGTGATTCATTCAGTACTTGGCTTATGCATGTGAGATATGTTATGTGAGAGACACATCTATAAATGTATATATATAGCACATATCCATGTGAAATTTATACACACATATACATAGCATTGTACATATATGTTTGCGGGTAGACTCTTGCTGCCAAGTACATCCACTCCTCCTGCCAGGTGTGCAGGTGAAGTCCAAGTTCCGCGCGGAGGGTCAGAGTCATTTATTATTGCATAAGATTCAGAACCTGTTCCGGTCCATTCATCGCGCTGTTGCTGTTCGCTCAAAAGACGATGCTAACAGCTACAAGAGTGGACTCTCCGTGTAAATACGCTAAATACAACTCCGCTCGAATGGTATGGTGGTGCTCTGGTACATTACGGAAGTAGGACCCTTTTTATTATTTCATTGTACATCAGGGTGATTCATTTTAGGAGGCAAAAAAAGGATTTTCGAAAATGAATACGTACACTAGCCTAAGTTGTACCTTTTTAGAGCACACATATTTGCAATGACAAAAAGATCAAAAATGGATATGAATTAGAGGTCCCCTATTTGAGTTTTGTCTTTTTCATTTTGATCTTTCATTGTTTTTATTTTCTCAATGTCTTGAAAATGCAAACGATAAAAATGAATAGCTAAATTTGCCATTTTATTTTGTATCATTTGAAGCGTAAGCGAATAAAACATGATAAATCCATTCGAGGTGATTTCTCAATAATTTGAAAAATGATATGTTGTCGGCCTAAAGTTATAAGATGCCATGTACCTCAACTATCAAACCGATAAAATCAGGTTCGAAGTTTAACCGTATTATACTGTATTAAAATGTTGTTAAATATAAAAATAAGTTTATCGGCCAAAAATAATGCGTGATCAAGAACAAATTAACACAGTTGTAATATTGTTATGAATGCGTTTTATAGCTGATGTGGAAAATTGGTTTTGGAAATGGTGTAATATGAGATTCAAAAATTATTTTTTTCTCAGAACTATAATATGCTATGTCCACAAAATATTTTTAATCAAACGACTTATAAAAAAACATAAAATAAAAAGTTCAACAGAATGATAGTTTATATTATTCTATTGTATTGCATGCCTTGAATAGAATGAGTTATTCCCAAATTATTGACTTTCGATTAAAATTCTTATGGTTACTTTTAAAGTTTAAGAGATTTTGAAAATTATTGCAACATATACGGATTTTAACTTATATATTTCAAAAATTAAAACATTTTTAAAGCGTAATTTCAATGGGATTATGGATTATGCTACAATCATGCATACATTTTTTTAAAGCTGGATTTATCATGTTCTGTTCTATTACTCCTCTTTTAAACTCTGAACGCATTTTTCCTGTTTGGTCAATATTGCAACTTAAAAGCCGCCTTTACGATTATCCTTGCACACGTTACAATATGAAATACTAAAATCTACTAAATTCCAGTCAAAATGCGTTCAGAGTTTAAATGATGCACGATAAAATAGTCATCACTGTACATCATTTAATGACAATTTCGTAACTTATTTTTGAGGAAAATAATAATTGTATCTTACTTGTATCACATTTTTATATAGGAATTTGACAAACAGTGTGCCAATTACAAAATACGATGAGTAAATTTTAAAAAGTTACTAAATATTAAAAAATGTGAAACAAGGAAGAAAAATTTTTTTTTCTTAAAAATGAGAATAAAAATGTTTATTAAAATTTTTACAATGATGGTGATGCAAAAGCAGATAATTTTAGATGTGTAAAACCTTTGTTTATCTATGAAATTATCAAATTAATTTTTACAAAAAAATACAGTTTTCATACGGGGATTTCAGAATATGCCAGGAATGCATATGAATCAACAATTCCAGAGAATTCAAGAAATTCAGAAATTTATGTATTACAGGGAATTCAGAGAATTTCAGGGATATTAGAGCACTAAAAAAATGCAAGAAATTTCAAGATTTGGCAATATTTCAGGAATTTAGGAAATTCAGAATATTTCAAGAATTCAGGAAATTCAGAAATTCAGAGATTTAAAAAAAAATAAATTAATTAAATTAAATTAAATTAAATTAAATTAAATTAAATTAAATTAAATTAAATTAAATTAAACTTTGTATTTAAAATTCAAAAAGTTTTAATTTCAAACGCTAAAAATTTGAAAATGGTTTATTTTTAAGTTGTAAAATTGATTAATTTTCAGTTTTATATAATTAGTATATAAATTTTTTTCATTATAAATTATGCTAACTAGACATTAAGTTGAATTATTGTTTCAACTGTAAAATATAATTATGTTTAAAAAATACAATTTTGGAAGACTTGAAAATTAAACCAAAACATTTTCAATGTTTTGATATATGCTTTCAATTCAAGATTGTTGAATTATGAACGATTCCAGTTTGGAATAATTTAATGTTGACAGTTTTAATCTGAAAGCTAAACAACAATATTTAAAATATTAAACCTTACAGTTTTTAAAAACTAGAAAATAGGAAAATCATAGAACTTTTATAATCTTTGAAATAATTCTAACTATAAAACATGTATTTGATATAGATTTTAGCAATTTCATTATAATTACTGTATGTAGCTTATATCAGAAGTCAGATAGGTCAAATGCTTCTTCTTTATTCCAAGTAAACTTTAAGTCATGAAAAAAATGAAAAACTTATTGAATGAATGAGAAAATTATAGAAACATAGTAAGTAAAACGTCAAATATATTTATTTCAAAAATATTAGTTTCCAATTATAATTGGACAAAAAAATGAAATGAATTATTATTAATTTAATTTTTTTACAATTTATAGGATTTAAAATTTATCCCAAAAAACTTCAAACATTATAAATTAAACATATTATTTCCTTTTACACTTATGTGTTTCTAAATTTTAAATAATAAAACGAACCAATTTAAAAACAACCGGAAAAAATAAAGACATCTTTTCGGACATGTATATTATTACTATTAATAATAACTTTAATCATATAAATATTCTACATATGATATTCCTATTCAATAATGTACGCTAACCATATAAAAAATATTTAACAATACGCTCTACCTGACTTCACAATTTAATGAGAAATTTGTAAATAGCAATTTTCTTCATCACTGAAGGAAAAAAACGTTTGAGCAATATAAGAAAGAAACAATGAGAGAATTGCATATGACATCGGATTTTTTTAATGGGAAAAGAATCAATCGAACCGTGGTTTATTGACCGCTCGTCTGCATTTTTTGAAGATTGAACGGAAGATCGTGCGTAACATGTCTTTACGTAACCCATAAGACGTGTTACAGGCTATAGGTATGCACGTGCGTGTTTTTCAAATAAACTGAGAGCCATATGCAAATATCACCGTTGTGTACACCATGCGAGGCACAACTAGACAAAAATTCAGTATTCACTTCGCAAAGCTGCCAAGATATTCACCCACTGGGTCAACATTATTTTCACCCACAACTCACAACTGAGAATATACCATACAAAAATGTGTATATTCTACAAGATCTCAAGCACTCCGCTGAAGGATTTTTTCATTATGAGTTTTATTATTTGCATGCCTGGTTGTTTTGAGAATGATTTGCATTTCGACTATCGGGTTTAATGAAAAAAATTGTAAAGATATTCTTGACGCAGGGTTAAAGCACCAATTATTTTCATCTTAAAACAAAATTAAGGCTTTAGAAAATAAAACACATAAAATTTTGAATTTTAAAATAGTGATACTTATGCCGACACTTAAAATTATATGCAGAATACACTGGAGTGTTGAATTTTTATTAAAATTCAACAAGAACTTGAAAAATTATTCAAATCAGTATGTAGTCCCAAAATTTTAGTGCTTGGCACTGCATTCACCTAACCTCTTAATATTTCTATAATCACATACGTTGAAATACTGAATAAAAACAAAATGTGCATCTGAAAATATTGAATCATATTTTTCTATGAGCAATTCTAAATTTACTATTTTGTTTATTGATAAGTCAATTTGAAGCTGTAAAGGTTTAGCCATGTCACATGTGTCCTTCGGTACACGGTTTTCTTTCGTCAGTCATCATCACCCAGATCATGGTCAGGCATACTCTGATGAGCCTACCCATGCCAATAAATAAAATAAAAAACATTATATGTTATTCATTTTCTAAAATTCTGCTTTAAATTAGCCAAATCAAGAGATAAATTCAATTTTTTCAACAGATCCAAAATCTTGGAATTATATTAATTTTCCCTTAACTTGATAGACGAATCCAAACTAGGATATATAAATTTAATACACTGTAAACCTGGAATGAAGAACAGTTTCGGGCATGGCTTGCAGTGGCGTTGATCTTAAGTCCAAAGAATCCAAACGTAAACAGGCAAGACCCACAGTGGGACGAAATGAAAAAACGCCGATTTTTGAATTTTGTTTTGTTTAAATCTGCATAGAGCTGCAAAGAGCGAAAAAATGTTGGATTTTTGCATTTTTCTTTTTAATTCCTTGTGAAAATTTTTCTCAGTGGCATCAAACCTCAGGTTTGATGCACAAGGGTCGGCGGAAAAAAAAAAATTTGTTGACATGTCAAGTTATTTGTTATAAACAAATATTTGCAACAAATAGCCAGTATGATGGATTATGTTTTTGTGAACTTTCTAATACTTTTTTAATCGGTTTTTTATAGTAAGACTTTTTCCATTATCATAATTCAAAGTTGATGCAGGAATATAGAAGATTCCTTGATTCGAGACAAATCGCCTGACCTATAATGTTAATATATTTTATTAAAGAATAAGGAAGTTATGGTCATTAAAATTATATTAAAAATCGATTTTTATAGTAAAAATTTTCTCATAATTTTAAGTCAATGCGAGAATAGAAAAGATGTGTTTATTCGAGACGAATCGATTGACCTATAATATTGATATATTTTATTGAAGATTAAGGAAACTATGGTAATACATAATATTTGAAAAAATGGTATTTTATGGCGAAAATTTTTTTTTAACTTAATTTAAAATTGAGTCAAGAACGAAGAAGATTCCTTGATTCGAAGCAAACCGATTAACCTATAATATTAATACGCTTGATTAAAAAGTAAGGAAGTTATACTCATTTATAATATTTGAAACATCTGTTTTACAGAAAAAACTTTTTTTCATTAACGTAATTTAAATTTGATGCATTAACAGAAAAGACTTTTTGGTCATAAATTTTCAAATAAAATAATTATGACAATTTTTGTTTAAAAAATCGTAAAACTGGGAATGGGATAGGATGCGACAGATCTTCCCCCTTGCCTTTTCCAGCTCGAAAAATTAGCATTTTAAATACAAAATTTGATTTTTCTGATTTGTCATTGTATTTAAAAAATTGTTTTGTATTATTTTGTGATTTTGTATTTTTTGTAAATTTCCTTTTTTAAATTGATAAAAATGAAAACTTTAGTTTGTCTGTTATTTAAAAAATCACTAATTCTTCCTCCATGAGAAAGCAAATACATTAGCTAACGGGAAGCAAACTGCTCGTGAAATGAGCACCATATAAATATCAATACAAACAAAGTGAAAACGCTCGAGATCGAATTCACAGCTAGTTTTGATTACAGTTGATCAACCTAAAATAAAGACCTAAAACGTAAGATTTTTAAAGTAAACGACTTTATGATTGCGCATTATAAACTGAATGATTTTATAATTGCAAAAGTTAACAATTAAGCTTAACATAAAAAAAGCACTTAAAATCGAACTTATTTTAAATATCATTATATAGAGTGATATCAAATTTGCGATATTTCAAGTAAGTGGATAGATTTGTATTAAAAAAATTGGTAAAATTCACGGTTCAAAAATAAATTCACTGTTATTCCATATCATCATTTCACGAAGCATTTAACAGCGTACAATTTGCGAAACTGTTCGATAAAAAATTAAGGGAGGAATTTCTAATATATGGTTTTAGTTTCTTTGAGACATAGAACTCTAATTTTTTTTAAAAAGAATTAGTATTTTGAAAATTTTATTTTATATTTAAAAAAAAATGGTTCTATATAAAGGAATAGTGTTGCGAGGATAAAACTTACAGGACATCTTCCACTATACATCTTATAAAAAAATCAAGAAAAAAATCAAAGGTGGACTTTTTGAGAAAACCCACGTCTTATTTTTTCGTAAAATGTGCTTCATTTTAGTTATTTTACAATCAAATTTAAGTGCCTTTAAGGGATTTTATACAATAACCCAAGATTCAACTTTTTAAGTATTATTTTCGTTACTTTCTTCATAATTTATATGGATATACAAGTTGCCCTGAGTGCGTTAATTTTTTATGTAAAAACAAAAAATACGTATTTCATATTTTGCCTTGCCTAATAATATATGGTGATTGTTTACTTTAAAGACTTTTCTGAATTTTCGAGTTAATGAGTTAAAACTTTTTGCAGAACCTTCTTTTTAGTCCAAAATTAAAATATCAATCAGGGGATACCATAAAACATTTGTAGATAGATAAAAAAATACGAAA
>CAKNWW010279839.1:0-11929 GCA_932074435.1 Andricus kollari
GACACGGAAATCCGAGAGTAAAAACTATAATAAGATACATATGCGATGCATATGCATATGATGCATATTTTTAGGTTGAGGGATAATCAAGGTGAGCGCACACCGAGGGCAAAAAAATATATGCATGGGACGAAATTTTATTCAATATCATCGTAATTTTTTTTGTTTACCAGAAATATCTGCATATTTTTAAGATTCCAACTTTAAAAGCGGCAAAGATACGTCGGAGACGTTTATAACGACACGGAAAAAATAAGCTGCCTATCGATATCAGCAGATTACTTCTCTCATTGACAACATATAACTGAAATAAAGAATTGTATTTTTATTTGAGACAGCTTCACACTTTATGACATCGATATTCCGTTTTCTTGATTTTATGAAAATCTTGTTTCTATACTTGAGAAAACATTTGTGTCAAACTTTAGACAATAGCGGTTAATAAATGTTTTAAACTATGTTAATAGGGCAGCAATTCAGATTGTTCACACAAAGAAACCAAAAATTCTGTAAGACAGTCAACTTTTTTTCAAGGACGGTCGGATCTCCGACCGTCCCCGTCTATCATTTCCACACCTTGTTCCTACAATATTTGTGCTAGGGGGTTGAAATTTGACATGGATGTTAATCAGCGTATATGCTGGAAACTTTTCTGTTAATCCGATGTCCCTCTTATTGGGTGGCTCAAATTGTAGCACTTGGCATTAGTATGTAGAAATGGAGTAAAAAATTGCTATGGCATACTCTTCTTTTTAGGGTTTCGCAGCCCCGGGCAGAAATCCTTATACTTTTGGTCGGGTGTCCGTCTGTCCGTCGGACTTTTTTCAAAGAAGGGGAAATGAAGAGAACTTATAACTCCGCGGAAATGACGGGGTAGTGGAAGTGAGGGGAAATGTGAGGAGAAGTGTACACTGTACAGAGGGGAAAGTTGACGAGGAAGAAGTTGGGTAGGGGGGGAGGCGCGAAGGTTAATGTTTTGATAGGGGAAGTAGGGGAATATAGGGGGAGTAGGGGAGGAAAATTATGCGAGGGAACGTTTGTACGACTTATTTACGTCTTAATACAAAACCTTAAGACTAATTTGTTTGTATATCACAATGGTTAAAGAAGATGAAAATGAGCAAATTTTGGTTTCCATGGTTTGGACTGACTCTCAAGTCATGTAAATAGCCTACGAAACCCTTCCTTGAGGGGACTTGCTAACCTCGTTGGCTTGATTTTTTTCATCTTCAAAAGCTTTCAATTAAATAATATAATTGTTACAAAAAAAAATCCTAAATTTTATATTTACTTGAATAGGTTTTGTAACATAAGAAATTATATACAAAACAATTATGGTGAAAAATCATTGTTTACAAATTAAAACATTTTTAAAAATAAAGTTCCATCACATGCATTAATGTTTTGCCTTCGGTGTGCGGCCATCTTGCCAGTTTTTAATTTAACGAGTGGTATAGAAGCGATTTAACAAAATTTTGTAACATTTTTTAATACTTTAGAAAGGGTATCTTCGAACTCAGTATGTTTGTTTAGCAAAATAAGCTGATATAGAGGATCGTATTGTTGAAAGATACAGGAAGCGATATAAAACGTAATTTGTTCCACAAGTATGCAACCTGAAGCAAGTACGGAATGCCGTTCTTCAGGCGCTTTCCTGAATGGACGAGAAGCATATTATTTTATTACATTATCAATCTACGTCGGCAGACAACATTTGCCTGATGCTTAAAGTTCTCGTTGTTACAAAGTTATTTCTCTGCAAATGATCCTTGAGAATTGTAAAATGGTTTTCTCGTTACTTAAGTAATATTTTTCCAGCGCGAAAAAAATATCCGTAATGAAAACTGTTTATTTTCGAGGGGGGAAAGCGACTTTAAACACCCCCCCCAGGATACAGAGGGGGGGGGTAACTTTGTAATTTTAAATGAGAACCCCAATTTTTTATGACAGATTCAGATTCTCTTTTATGAAATACGTAAGTTTATTCGGAATTTTTTTTTCGATTCGCGACTTCCCTCCCCTGTCTCCTGGAGTTGGGGTAGGGTAAATTTGTTTAAAGTAGTTTTTCCCCCCTCGAAAATAAAAAGGTTTTATTTCAGATATTTTTTTCATACGATGCGTATTTTTTTAGATATTTCGATGTTTTAAGTTAAAAAGACACCCAGTATATTAAAATTTGAAAATTTAGAGTTTCAAATAACATCATTCTAAGAATGGCTGAACAATTTTTCAACGGAAACATCATTTAAAATTTAAGAATTTAAAATTTAGACTTCAACCTTTAAAAATTTCGAATGAAGAATTTGCAAAATTTAGCAACTTTCAAGTTTAGGCAATTATAGTTAAAGAATTCAAATTTTTCCATTTTACATAACCAGGATTATAGAATTCAAAATTAAACTCTTTAAAAATTGAAGAATTTAAAATAAAAGATATGTACAAAAAACAATTTTAAAATGAAAAGATCAATCATTAATATATAAAAGTTAATAGAAACATTTAAATATTAAGAACTTCACATTAACATTGAAAACAACGTAATTTCAAATTAAAAGCAGTACAAATTGAACTGTTTAAAATAAAGCACCATAATTTGACATAATTTTTATTCTTCGAAATATCATATTAACCTTATTGTTAGGTATTCGAATTACCATTTACCACATAATTTGAATTAAACCCAATCTTCATTTATCCAAATTTACATGTCATAACTTTTACATTTTCCCCAATCACCATTTGACCTAACATACGTTATATTTCTTGAAATTGTCATATACCATCGTTTTTATTTGACCCCAAATGCCATTTGACTTAACTTTTGTTTTTCTAAAGTGTGTCATTATACGTAATTTTTGTTTGTCGGAATTGACATTTTTCTTATTTTGTAGGGCAAACCATCGTACAGTAGATAATCATGAATCATAAGCACAAATATACGTAAAATAATTAAATCTAATTTTAAAATATTCACACGTATATTTTCGTTACTTATGATTAAATGAAATGAATTATTTTACATACATTCATATTTTAAATTAATTATTATTTACTGAACGTTCATTATTTACTATAGGGTGGTCTCGCCTACTCACTTTTTGTCCGAAAAACATCGGACAGGCGGAAATTCGAACAAGCGAAAATGAGGTATAATGACAATTCCGAAAAATGGTAAATGGCTATTCAGTACGTAATATGAATACCGGTGAAATAAAAATAGATTTTGGCTCATTTCAAAAATCAAAACGAAATTGTATATTTTTAAATTTTTGTAAGTTTAACCCTTAACCCTTTGCGGCGCAGTGGTAACCCAGATTACCACCTTTTTTATCCACAACTTTTTTCTCTAGATTCAATTTTTTAAAATTAATAACAACAATTTCCTTTTCTTATCGTATTTGAAGCATTGTACAATTTAAAAAAAAATAATGATAAACGTATTGTATAAAATTATAAATAGTTATAAATAAACAAATTTTGAAAATCGCTCTTTTTTACGAAAGAATTCGGTTTTGAACGACTTATTGAATAAATTGGAATGAAACTTGGTATCGCATGGTTTTTGGGGTCGCTGATCACGAATCCGGAGCCAGATTTGCAAAATTCAAAATGAGGGATCCAATATGGCGGACGAGTTTTAAAGAAATTACAAACTTTTCATGAAACTTGATATCTGGGGGTTTTTGGGGTCGCTGATTACGAATCAGAGCCAGATTTGAAAAATTCAAAATGGCGGATCCAATATGGCCGACCAGTTTTTTTATGAAACTTGGCATCTAGGGGTTTTAGGGTCGGTGATCACGAATCTGCAGTCAGTGTTCCAAAATTTTGAATGGCGGAACCGCCATTTTGAATTTCAAAAATCGGGCTTCAGATTCGTAATCAGCGACCTCGAAAACCCCCGAGTGAAAAGTCTTATAAAAATCTAACAACTTTCAAAAAAACTTGTCCGCCATATTGGATCCACCATTTTGAATTTTGGAAATCTAACTTTAGATCCGTGATCAGCGACCCCGAAAACGTACTAAGGTAAATATAACAGTAAAATTTGTTTGATAGAAAAATGTGCTCCGCAAAGGGTTAAAGGATACACCTCCAAATACACGTCCACATATTTTTGGCTGCAACAAAATCATGAGTGATGTTGAAACAATATCAAATAGGAAAAAAATATCTCCATAGCCTCAGTGATAATTTAACTATGCGAAAAAAATACTTGAAAACAAGCGTAGACAATCGGAAAGCCCGTGGGGCCACAGTGGCCCCAAGTGTCCTTTAACGGTCAACACTGAGCAACAGGGTGTCTAATCAAAGTATAAAAAAAAATTTCTTGACAATTGCAGGATTTTTCCAGGTATCTCTAGTTTTATCCAGTTATACATTTTTTTAATACGGAGCCATTCAAGTATTAAGTATCGCATTGTTTTGGAAATTCTGATTGTACCCCCTCCAAAGCAATACATTATACACTCGAGGTCCCATAGAAGCCGATCCGGTTTTGTAATTCCTAGAACTGCTGGCCCACGCCCTGACTGTTTACGTTTCGAGGGTACCGATTTAGTAACAAGGCCAGTGCGAGGCAAAACCCGAAACTGTTATTATATGGGACTTGAAGTGTACTTGAAGAACCCCTTTCAGTATATATATATATATATATATATATATATATATATATATATATACGAGAGATATATATATCGCTTTTCCCCCTCGAAAATAAAAAGTTTTTATTTCGGATATTTTTTCATACGATGCGTATTTCTTGAGATATTTTGATGTCTCAAGTTAAAAAAAACACCCTGTATATACTAGAATATAGAGTAATAGACATTAGACCATGAATCGGAGTCGAATCGAAAATCCTCGTAGATGGGGAAATCACTGAGGCGCCTTTCTCCATTTCCCCTTCTTTGTACTAAAATTGACGTTCTATTCCAAACGAATGTATATCAAAGACCCATGATGACCCGCATTGTATTCACGTATTGTAAATACTGTATATATTGTATCTACACGGAGAAACTATTGGTGGTAAAATTTGGAATAATTTTAATTTTTTCAAGAGTTCGACGGCAAAATAGTCGAAAAAAATAGTACTATGGCTACAGCGATACGAAGAAACACTTTTTCCATATCAATTATAAATATACTCCACACTTAATAATGGGGTTGCTGCATATTTTTAACTTTTTTTTCATAGTTAAATGAAAAGAACACTAAAAACTGAATGTAATTTCGAAAGGAACATTTTGGCATAAAAGTTTGAATTTTTTTTTTATGTTTAAAAAGTATATTTTTTTAATTTTTCCGAGAAAATCGGATTGGTTGAGCGGATCGCCAAAAGTAATTCAGTTTGATGTGAGTAGCGTGATTGTCCAGTTGATGGGGAAATCAATATGGCCGCTAGCTATTTAAATTGTAAACAGTAAACATAACCTATTGTTGTGTTTATTATTGTAAGCGTGTTTTAAAAGCAAAAAGAAGAGCATTAAAGGTATTTAAAATGCCCAGAATTTTACTTAAACCAGGATGTATAAAGTGTGACAGTGCGAATGTGCTAAAAGTCGACATGTGGATGGTGAGAAATTTGTTCTCATCGAGTGATTTAAGTGACACATAATCACTCATAATCACACGCTGTAGCCTCTGCCGACATTTTTTTATGTCGACAGAGCCTCTGGGCAGAGGCAGTGATGCTAATAGACCGCGACTTTTTGAACTGCGCAAGCTTTGCGTTGGAAGGGGAAAGTACTTATTTTAAATGCTTCAAATTCATTTTTATTTTCAAGTCGAGAAATTATAATAATTTATGTTAATATGGTTGATATATGTTACTGCGATAAGTATAAGATCCATGATAATACAGCATTTTATTATTATAACAATGGAAAATGTAATATACTTAATATCCGATTAAAATACCAAAATTTGTCTAAAAATAGTCAATAAAATTTTTTAAATTTGAAAAAAATCTTATTTTGACCAGCGGTGTGTATAATGTGTATTAAAATTTAAGCTCAAAAGTTAATTTTCGAATTTTTATTATAATGTTTTTTTGAGGTTTTCTCCTCTAGATCTGTGATCTTCTGCAATAACAGGAGCACCTCTTGTAGGATATGTCACGGTCTCAGTTGATTAGAAGCTATCAGTTTCGCTATAATCAACTCTGGGTCAAATAGCGTGAAAAATATTTTTTTCAATCAGACCCTTCCCCCCCCCCCCCAATCAAAAAAATCTGGAAGTCAAATAAAATAAAAGATAAAGAATAAAATCTAATAATCTTCCCTAAAGTGAAAAATAAAAAATAGATCAACGGGATATACATTTTTGGACCTAAAAACTGAATAAAATATATGTATATACGCTATTAATATGGACGGAAAAATTTGTACTTTTGTTCTTAAATACAATTTCAGAATGAATTAATATTGCACGTATAACATAAACAAATAGGTGTTTAGGATTTCTCTTTGGCTTCAGTTCAGGAAATTTTGTTCTTAAAACTATGGACCTGAAAATTAGTAAGGTCAGTCGTAATATAAAATAACAAGATTAACAAAATTATTGAAAATTGCATGCAAAGTAAGACTAGTTTGTATTCTCTTCAGCTGCAAATCTTGAAATGTTGTTTTTAAAACTATCAAGCTGAAAATTAGCACTGTCAGTCTCAAAATAAAATAACTCAAAGGTTAACGAAATTGCTGAAAATCGCATGCAAATGAAAACTCGATGGTTTTCTCTTTAGTTGCAGTTTTAGAAATACTGCTCTTAAAACTATCGACTGATAGCTTCTATAATCAACTAAGACCGTGATATATCCTACGAGCGGTGACCCTGTTATCGCAAAAAACAGATCTAGAGGAGAAAAACTCGAAAAAAAATTAGAAACAAAACTTTTTAGCTTTATTTTTAATACACATTGTACACACCGCTGGTCAAAATAAGATTTTTTTCAAATTAAAAAAATTTAATTTACTACTTTTAAACAAACTTTGATATTTTAATCGGATATTAACTACATTACATTTTCCATAGTAATAATAATAAAATACTGTATTATCATGGATCTCATAGTTATTGTAGTAACATATATCAACCATATGAAAATAAATTATTATAATTTCTCGACTATTAGCATCACTGGACACAGGTACGAAGAGGAAAAATGATCTTATGATTCCGACATGTGACATTAATAATTTCGTAAACTTTGAAGTTATCCTCGGCAACAACCCACTCACACGCACTTGTATGACATTATTCATTACTATCTGTTTTAGCTTTTAAGTTTAGAGGATGTGAAGTTTCAAGGTTACAGAATATATCAATATAATATTAATGTGTAATTGTACGTTTAATGTATATAATTTATAATGTGTGCAACTCTAATATGTATTTGTTTTTATTTTGCTCTTCCGAAAATGGCATTTTCCTATTTTCCATAAGAAAAATTAGAAATACGTGGAATGCACTTAACTTGACGGTCTTTCTAGAAACTTTCTTTTGGTATCAGTACAATTATTTAATCATTTATTATGATATTCAAATAAACTTAGTAAATTCACAATTTAATATTCACAATAGTACTTTTTGCAATATAATGACTCTATATCCTGGATTGCTATTGTCTTATTGTAAAAATAAATATTATAATATCAAATTATACAACCAAAAGTTTCTCCGCGTATTTGAATATAATATGAAGAAGATACAATGAGTGAAAAAAATTATCAATAAATTATCATAATTATCATGGTCTTGAAATTGGCTAGAGTTTAGACTAAGGTTTCCCTAAATGTCAAATTCTAAATTGCGTCTTCGAAAAAAAAGAATTCCTGACATTAAACGGTAAAGCTGACGAACATCATTTTCCCTATCTTTAGTCATTAACTACTACTATAGCCTATTTGAAAATAAGCACGCTTACTTATTATGTTTGGCGATTAGTGTTAATATCATCTCTTAATCTGAAATATTCAAAAGTCACTGTTATAATGCATATTCGTATGGTAAAACTAAGTCCACCAAATTTTTAAATATTTACCTATAATGTCAAAACACAATTAGACTGAAAATTTTATTAGTAAAATATACCCACACTCAAATTTGCCGCATAAACATGAGTAAATTACAAAGAACTATTTCAGAAATAATAAATATTTTAAAAGTGAAGAGACTATGACGAACATGCAAGAAATATGAAATGTAATAGGCAGGTTCTGCAAACCTGGGGTTAACAGATCAAGGCAGTTTGGTATAGACGCGTAAGCTACGTCACGTCGTTTAATTAATATTAATGCCGGCAAAATTCAGCGTCATTGAGAACAAATTCCGTATTTCTGCATTTTTTTGCTCCTTCTGCAAAAGTTTACAATTCATTCAGCATTCTTGAAACACATGCTTTAATAATATTTAATGAATTACGTATGTTATATTATATATTTACAATATTACATAAATGATGTGTACCAAGAATTGCATTCAATGATAAATTATCGAAAACCGAGTCGAACACTTAATTGAAAATTCAGTTATGTGAAAATGAAAGAAAAAGAAGATGGCCGAACAATAAAACAAATGCCCAAATCGCTCTACGTAGCCCTATTCAGCACTTTGGGGTTTGACAAGACTCTAGAGTCCAGCTAGCTGGACTGCGAGTTTCTATTATTTGTTTAAAGGTTTTTTTTCAAATCCCTAGATCGGATAGGCCTATGGAAATCCGTACTATATTGTCACATTTGAAATCTCATAAAAGAAACAAACTTTAGCTTTTAACATTTTTTTACGAGAAGAAAGTTTACTACATTTTTCTTTAATTGTATTTTGAATATAGCTTCCTTATATTGCTTCTTCGACATAAAGAAAGGTTTAGATATGACGTAAATTATGTATTTTTTACACCTGAGTTCACGATTTCTTAACTCCTCGCAATTTATTTTTTATAACCCATACACTTTAAAAAATGTCAGCATTAAGTGCTTGCATTTTTAACGTTATCTGGCCGGGAAGAATGTTTTCAAACCAGGAAAAATGTTTTCAAACCGGAAAAAATACGGAAAATGACTGTATTGTACATGACTGGATGGCTGGATTGTATTTGCTTGCCATGGAGTTCTGGTCAGTTTCCCCGAAGAAGTAGGAAAAATCGAGGGAAAAATTGACCACAGACCCAGATATAGAAATAGTATATTGTGCTACGAGTGCGGAAAGTAGGTAGTACCACACGAGTGTGAAGTTTGCTGTACGAGCTAGAGGTGAGTCGAAGACGAGCCGGAAACGACCCGAAGATGAGCCGATAGCAAGTATTATAAACTTCACAAGAGTTGCAACTGTCTACTTTCCGCACCTGTTGCACACAATATTTTTTGTAACAAATGCAGGAAATATTCGATTTGAGAAAGAATAAAAACCAATTTTTCGGAAAGTGGTAATTTTTGGAAATTTATGATAAAATTACGGAAAATTTACAGAAATTTAAGGTATTCAAAAATTTCCGGAAATTTACAGACAATTACCGGAAATTTAAGGTATCCAAAAATTGTCGGCAATTTCTTGGTAATGTATGGTAATTTATCAGTGACTTATGGTAACTTATCACTTCAAGTTTGTCCAATCACGATTGCAAGCGCAACAGCTAGAAAAAGTAATGTGGCTCGAAGTGCATACGCGCAGCAGCTAGAAAAAGTAATCTTAGTCAAAGAGCGCAAGCGCAGCAGCTAGAACGACACTGTTCGAAAAATCGGTATTAAATTTAATACAAATGTATATGAAGTCATTTGCAAACACGGTAGTTGAAGTTTAATATACATTCAAATATGAATAGCTGTACACTTTATATTAAATATATTAATATAATATACAGGTCGAGAAAGCAGCGTGCTTGAAAACTCAAAGTGCTTTTATTTATTTAAATCTTATCAAATATTCGCAATTGAAGCAATAATCTAGAATTCGTCGATTAAATTGCTTTTTATGATCAAAGTGCAACGTACATGTGGAACTCTTTCCAAAATTTGCCCAGAATGATAGAAATGTAATGTGAGTACAGTTGATTGTAGGTTAGGTATTTCACTTATTTACGTAATTAAACTTTTCGACTTCGAATCCAATTTTATTTTTGATTTATTGTAAGAAGGTATTATGTTTTATTATTAAGAATCGAAAATTACTGCTAATCTTATTTTAATTTTGTGTAAAATGAAATTATCCGAGCGATTATCATGAATGCATATGGAATTTAATAAACACAATACATACCTCGAAAAGCAAACATTTCGTGCATGCCTTACAAAAAATATTTTTCCTATTTCAAATTGAAAAAGATACATATAAAGTACAGAAATAAATGTACTTCTTTTCCAATAATTAATATACCAAACATATCAGATTTTCCTCCAGTTGTATATGTCTAAGTATTATCTGAGATAGTAAATAAACTCTGATGTAAAATGGTCTCAGACTCTCGATATAATAGTACAATGTAGATGTACAATGTACCTCACAGGCATGCAGGTGCGATAATTTTTTTTCCTAATTTCTTATCTCAGATCGTTCACACGAGAAATACTGAAGCTTATCAGATACTATTACGCGTTGCTTCAAACGGTCTTATTTTCAATGTATGTGTTGTAAATTTTTTGTTATTTCTAGAGGTAATTTACATACACAATCGTTCATAATTAAGGATGTGTAAAACATTCTTAATGTTAATATGTTTGAGAGTGTCTTTCTATTCTGAATCAGCATTTTAAACAGATTTATGTGACTCCGTTGCATTTACGCGTATTTATGCGACAGCGTAGAGTATCGTAATGTTGTACATTACGATACAGCGGACGATCACTCTTCACATTATACTCCACTGTATCGTAATGTACAACATTACGGTACTCTACGAGTCTACAGCCTCTACACTGTTAGAAAAATCTGTATGAGGTTTAATATACATGTGTGTGAAGCAAATATGCACTACCGCTACTGAAATTTAACACACATTGGTGTAGTGGATTTAATATACATGTGTATTAAATTTAATACACAGGTCGGTATAGCAGTTTGCGTGAAAACTCAAAGTGCTTTCAAATTTTTAAATCTTGTCAATTATTTGCAATTAAATGAATAATCTACAGTTCGTCGACTGAAATGTTATTTATAATGAAAGTGCAATGTACGGGTGGAACTTTCCCCTAAATACGCTCTAAATGGTAAAAATGTAATGCGAATACAGTTCATTGTAGGTTAACTCTGTTATTTATTCGCTTAATTGAACTTTTCGACTTGAAATTCAATTTTATTTTTGGTTAACAGGAAGAAGGTATCATGTTTTATTATTTAGGATCGAAAATGATTGCTTAACTTATTTTGAATTAGTGTAAAATAGAATTATCTTATTTTTCTTGTAAGTGATTCACATGAATGTATATGAAATTTAATATACACGTTCCTAATGGCGATTTCATATGCTTGATATATTAATTTAAATACAAATCGGTATATTAAATTTAATATTATTTTTAACAGTGTACGCTGTCGCAACAAAACTTGTAGATGCACCGTCGTCAAACAAAATAGTATATGCGATAATGTGCACAATTCGGGTCTTCACGCGACTCGCTTACAATGCTCGTCGCGTAAAGACCCTCCTTATGCGCCTCGGCGCATAATACACTATTACTTCAACAATCCAAGTGTTCAAAAGTGCTTATTTTTTAATAATATAGATCAATTACATTCATATAGAAGTTTAAACCAAAAGTAAAAGAAGTTATTAAGGAAAACCTACTGAAATTGCAGATTTGACTTATTGAATCAGTGAAAAATGAAAACAGCGTTGTTTTGAGATTTTTCTATTTGAAAAGAATATTTGTATTTTACTTTACCTATACGCCAACAAAAGCGCTAGACTTAGAAACTAATGTGAATATCAAAT
>CAKNWW010279853.1:0-12496 GCA_932074435.1 Andricus kollari
GTTAACTTTGATCGATATTGTAGATTTCTGTTGTCCGCTACGTGTGGAGAGTTTTCTCAATCGATAATTGTGAAGAACAGGAAGACCGGCAGTTTTCTCAAATTTTTTAATTTTCAATTTTTTTACCCATTTCGGTTTTTAAAGCCCGCAATTGTTATATTTAAATATATACATATATATTTTATTTGCATAATTTTATTTTAAAGAATGCATATGTCTGGGAGTTTTTTTTTTAATTTTCTCATTAGTTTTTAATTAAAATCTTTTTAAAATCTTGTTTTATTTATTATTTGCTAAGGTACTGTGAAAACTAATTTTTTCACATTTTTATTGTTTCGGTTATTTTACAGTGTTTGTAACAAAATATTTCTTTTAGTTGTTATTTTTGTTACTTTCATATGCTTATTTTTAATTAAACGAAATTCTTATGTATGACCTGTTATATAGCTATTTATACAATGATAATCTCGAGTTTTTAAGACGTACTAACTGTTAGTTTATTTCTTTAAATTACTTCTTATTCCGTAACAATTTTATATAGAAAGACAGTACTTCGCCAGAATTTTAAATTGCCGCGCTTCATTAAAATGACCAATCGCGGCCACGAGAAGGAGTCCTGCCTTATAATTGGCTTTTCTTCTTTATGTTTCGATAGAGGATCGGAGCAGAAGACAAAACAACACTTGAGTACAGGCATGAAAGTCATATTTCTCTAATATTAAAGACCAGTCATACAGTTATGTATCGTGTCAACTAATTGTGTAAGTTAACTTGTATATGATATTAAAATAGGGAATAATTATTTTGATGAATTGCAACCTATAAAGATCGGTGGAATTACGTTTTTAATTAAATTAAAGTTGATGTGAACAAGGTGCTCAGATGTGCACATATTCTTAATAACAGAGAATTAAATATGGTTGGCAATTATAAAATAGTTTACAGGAAAACATTGATGTCCGCTAGATTATATTCGTTGTTTGAAATATATTTCTAATCGTGAATCATCCCAGATAGCAAAGTGCGCGCACGGTGCGACGCACGTGCGTCGCACCACGTGCGGATTTTCTCGCACGCCGTGCGCGCAGGGGATGACACAGCTGGGTCCTCTTATGCGTGACAGGTGTGTCGCACGTCATGCGTGCCGGTGCGTGTATGGTGCGTGCACACATTTAGGATTTTTAGAGGGTACAGAAAATATTTGCATTGATATTTTTAAATAAAGAGCAGGTAATTTATCATGAACGTATTTTTTATTATGGGTGGAAGGAATATTTGTACATTTTAGTTGAGCATTATCAATTCAGTTTCCGCATGTTTGTCTCACATTTTCTCAATGTAAACAGCTGAAACAGTCTCCCTTTTACAACTCGTTTTGAGGTTTAAAAGCAGGGACCCGACCTAAACGAAACAAAATACTCTGGTGATTTTCGTTCTGTTTCTATACTGCCAAAACGTAACTATATTCACTTGATTAGGTTACGTTATTCAAAATACCGAAATTGTAACGAAAAGGAAACGAAAGACTCGGTACTTTTTGGATAACGTAACGTATAATTTGTCCTAATTTAGAGCCATTCATGCATGTCACATTTTTGTAAGCACGGTAAACACAGAACACAGAATGATGCAAGTGCATTAAAAATTAGAGACGCATTTTTTAACTTTATTAACCAATTTTCTGAAAATTGATTTTAAATTTGATTTTAAATTTCAGTTAATATTAAACATGAAATTGAAACTCCAAATGGAAGTTATAAAAATAAAAAAATATTTAAAGTTGAAATGATTCCAACAGTTTCATCTTTAAAAAAAATTCCAATTCAAATTGAAAATTTTTGAAATATTATGTAAATACAAAAGAAAAATTTATGGCTATTTGGAATTTTTTACGGTTTTTTGTTTGTTCTTTTTAACTTTCGGGATGGCTATACAGAAATATTTCATAAAATTCTTCACTCGGTGTAAGCATTTGTAGACATATATTTTAACTATTTTCTTTTACACTTTATTCTTTTATAGTTTTTTATGGTTTTTAAATTTTTTTGTGTAAGTACACAGCATACATGATGTAAGAATTTTTAAAAATATTTTGTTAATGTTCAAAAAAAGAACCAAAGATGATATAAAAAAAAGTTTAAAAAGTTGGAAATTATTTTTTTCTTTTTAAACAGTTACAAAATAACAAAAAAAAGTTAATGTTAATCTTACACCGATCGAGTAAAGGAACATACTATTAAATTACCATTATTAAATAAATAAAATGCATTGCACATTAAGCAATTTTACAAATTGTTGGGGGTTTTGCAGTTACTAATAATGAAAGACCATGTATTTCGAAGACAGCTTTTATTCAAAAACTTCTTATGACACGTCTGCTCTCTTTATGAGTCCGAAACGTACTGAAGTTTTAACGGAGCCTGCACGAAGCTTGGCGGAGCTTCACACTATACATAAAGCTATTAGGCGTTATTTCTCATACTCCCTCCCGACTAATCGCTTTACATACATTCAAGCATTAAGTTCTCATTTATTCTTTTTGTGTTTTTATTTTACACCCTCTTGTCTTGCTTACATAAAAACAATAAACGCAACTTTACATTTTCGCGCAGCTTGCACGTAAATTCTTACTGTATTCATGCAGATATAAAATACGTATAGCTAATTTTACTTTGTAATACCCTACTAACCAAAATTTCTTTTATCGATTTTCACGGGTACATGTCTCATCAGTCAGGATTTCTTATCTTAGGCTAATCATTTTTTTTCCTTTCTCCTTTCTCATCTCACAGATCGCCCCTTTTTGTCTTCTTCTGGCTCATCTTTAATGCCACCTTTTGTTGGCTAATTGGCTTTGAAACATAAACAAATATTAATTATTGAATCTTAAGTAGTTACGATGATTTAATGTTCATTATTTTATCTACCAGATATTTATGCATGTCAAATGAAAGAGGTTTAGTGAATATGTCAGCGACTTGATCTTTTGAGGGAATCCACCCTATCGTAACCAAATTTCTTTCTACGCATTCCTTTACATAATGCTCCCGCACCTCAGTCATATGTCTCAACTTGTTACCTCCACACGTCTTAGCACTTGCTTCAGCAGCTTTCTTATCGCACCACAGTTTCATAGGACAAAAAGATTTATTCAATATTAATTTAAACGAATTGTTCATAGCTATTAATTGTTGACATGTCTCACTCATCGCTACATACTCAGCCTGACAAGTTGACAAGGCAACATACGGTTGTTTGTGTGTTCTCTAAGTTATCGCATCTCCAAAAAGTTTAATTACGTATCCACATGTTGTGAGTGAGCCTTTACAATCAGCAAAGCTTGCATCAGAATAAGCTTGCAAATCGTTTCTTTCTCCTGCATATCTTAATCCCAGGGTTTTTGTACCTTTCAAGTATCTAAATACTCTCTTAACCATTTTCCGGTCATCTTCAGCTGGATTAATTTGGTGTCTACTTAACACGTTCACTGCATAAGATATATCAGGTCGAGTCGCCCCGGCCAAATATAATAAACTACCTATGGCTTCCCTGTACGGAACATTTTCTCTCGTCTCTGTTTCTTTTAATAATTCATTATTAAAATTTTCTTCTCTATGTTTTCTCTCTCTGCTTGCTACTTGTGTAGTAACCATAGGGGGTTTCTGTGGATGTACTTCATTGAGTTTAAATCTAATTAAGAGTTTCTCTACATATTTTTCCTGGCTAAGAATAATTTCACGTTTTTCTCTGTGTCTTTTTATCTAAATTCCAAGGAATTCTTTAAGCTCACCTAAATCACTCATTTCAAACTCACTGTTTAACTTTATCTTCATTTCTCTTAATTTGTTTTCGTCATTACTTGCAATTATTATATCATCTACGTAAAGTAACAAAAATAGTACTTTCTCACCCTCTCTCCAGGTAAACAAACATGGCTCGCTCTCGTCGTTTTTCAAACCTACATTCAATGCTACCTCAGTAAATCGTTTATTCCATTTTTTTGGACTAATTCGCAGACCATAAAAACCTCGCTCTAAGTTGCATACCTTAGTTTCTCTCTCTTCTTGCGTGACGTTCGCACCTTCTAGGATTTCCATGTAAATTTCCTCATCAACTAACCCATTCAAGAATGCAGTTTTCACATCTAATTAGCACATCTCTAAATTATACTTATTTGCAATAGCAAAAACAGATCTTATCAAGGGCAATCGAGACACAGGGGCGTAAGTTTCTTTTAAATCATAGTTATTTTTATCCTTAAAGCCTCTAATTACGAGCTGTGCTTTATATTTTATTTTTCCATCACTTTCAATTTTTCTTTTGAAAATCCACCTAGAATCAATGATATTTGCTTTTCTGCCGTCTTTCATCATAGCAGGTCTATCAACTAAATACCACACCTTATTTTTATACATAGAACTTAACTCGTCGCTCATTGCTCTCAGCCAAATTTCGTGTTCCTTAGTTTGCATCGCCTCTCTATATGACACTGGATCTTGATTCATTTGTGCAATCATTGCATGATAAATTTTGTCTTCAGTATCATTCATCTCTCTTTTAGCCTCATCACACAGTCTCATTGCATCTAATACATTGATTCTTTCACTCTCATCTCTAATAATTTCATAAAAACTGATATCATTGACTTTATCTGTATTATTTTCAGCCTCTTTTGAAGTAATCTGTTTTTTCGGTATTCCTCTTTTCCTTTTCACCTCTCCCTCGGGTTTCAAAACTGTTTCATTTTCAGTCTCATCTTTATCAAATTCGACAAACCACTTCTCTTGATTCGTTTCTGTTTGATCGACGGGCCAATCCTTTATACTATCTTTTTCATATTTATCTCCATATACTAGTTTTTCATTAAAGCGCGCATCCCTGCTCTCAAAAAAATTCACCTTCTTCAGGTTTTAAAAACTGATATCCAGAGGGGTGTAGCCCACCAGGATTACACGTCTTTCTTCATACCTAAACTTAGGACCAGTCTTTCTCTGAACTTTGATATAAGCAACGTACCCAAACCGTTTTAGCTGATTTATGTCGTAATTGTGATCGGGAGCGAATCTTTGCATCGGCGCTATCATATCATTAGATTTATGAGGTGTTCTGTTATAAGCGTAAACAGGAGCGCTTAAAGCGAGGTCCCACATGTTTTCAGGCAATTTCGCATCATACATATACGCTCTCACATTTTTCTGTATAGTCTGATTGAACCGCTCAGCAACACCATTGTGTTCAGGTGTGTCGGGACTCGCAAGCTGCTGTTCTGCACCTAGACTCTTTAAAACTTCAATTGTATAGCCACCTGTATATTCTGTACCTTGATCTGTACGCAGATAACATACTTTCGTATCTCTACCTAATAAATTTCGAGCGCTTCTCACAAATGTCAATAATTTGCAGTGGCTCCGTTGCTCGTATGCGCACCGAATTAAATGGCATTTTATTAAATTTTGCTATCATGCAGACCTAACAATCTAGTATTGACTCATCAAAAATCGCGTCGTTTAATTCCTCATTTTCAGGAAACATCTTTTGCATGGCTTTAAGGTAAGCAATCGAAGCATGACCTAACCTCACATGCCAGAGCAAGGCTTTGTTATTTTTAACAAATAATTTATATTTGCCTTCGAATGGAGACACTTTATCTGACAGTTCTATTATTAGTGACTGGTCTATATCATGGAATTTCCTGTCCCAAATTGATGTATCAAAATTTGAATGTTCATAGACTAATTTCTTCTCATTCTCAACTTTATCTTTCAAATTCTCATCTTCATCTGTTACAGCATTATTTTCATCTAAACGCGGCTTCTTTATGTCGGTCTCACTCTCATTCATATTGTTATCTTTAACCTCATCTCGTATTTGTTTATCAAATTTTGACACATCAACTTTCTCAACTGACTCTCTAGCCGTTATGCTCCTTGTTTTATATCTTTTCATAGCATTAGTATTAGTCTGATCTTTAGTTAAGTTAGCTACAATCTTTCTACTTACTATGTTAAAATTGCTCTCATCTTTATTTTTGTTCTTACCTGTCTCGAATTCTATTATCCAAGAAGGTTTATTATAAACCCCAGTAATAAAAAAAAGATTCATTTGAAACAGGATCGAAAATGTCAATTAATGTATTGTATAAGTAAATATCGAGTCCCATTTCGGCAAACTTTCTCACGATAGTAAATTGTCTGACAATGTCTTTGCATATATAACGTTTTCAATTTCAACCGATCTATTCTCGTCTAACGTAACTTCGATTGTGCCCGCTCCCTCCGTTTTTAAGTCTGCTGACAAATCTTCATTGGCACATCTAATCCTACCCTCTCTCTCATCAAATGAATTAAATATTACCTTGCGGTTAATTAGGTGTTCGGTCGCACCTGAATCAGCCAGAAATTTAGCAAAGATATTACTTTGGTCAAGATCGTTATCGATATTAGAATAACTGTTATTTTGCGTAAACGTGTGTGAAAAACAATTTTTATTTGCGTTTAATACGTTAATTAACAATAACTCACCCTTGTCGTTCTTCACCTCAGTTGAATTCGCGCATCCATCCCTTTCTTTTTGCTTGTTTTGATTCTTTATATTTCTTTTGTCATTCTTATTTACATTTTTATAGCCGCCTCTCCCTCTATAATTTTTGAATCTTTTCGCATCTCCACCTCTCTCATCATTCTTTCTTTGCCAGCCTCGTCTTTCATTATCATTATTATTTTTACCGCCTCTCGTATGTTGTCTAGAGTTATCATACCTGTGATACCCTCTGGTGAAGTCACGGCCTATGCGTCTGCCTCGTTCAAACTTTGGTTGCCTCAATTTTTTCACTGGGCACTCAGCAGCTTAATGGTGTGTTATTTGACCACACTCATAACATTTCTTCAAGCCAGTACCTCTAAATTGGCAGTTGATGGCAATATGGCCATTGTCATCACATTCGTAACATCTGTCTTTCGCACCTCGTCCTTGAGCTTTCATGACAGCTCTTGTTTCAGACGTTGCAGTCTGATTTATGTTGGCTTCCGCCTGTAGTAAGAAAAGCTTTAATTGGTCGTAACTGAGACCTTTACCAGTCGAATTTTTAGTCATAAACTCGATTGACTGCACCTCGGGAACAGTAGTCATGATGGCATTAAAAAACGCGTCTCTCTTCTCACCTTCAGATAGTGGCATGACTCCTGATAAATTTTAATAATTTCTTATGACATCTTCAAACTCGTCAAAGAAATCAGAAGCTTTTTCTTTATTTGGATAATATTGCATATTATATAGCTGTTTTCTTATTTTTGTAGATGTAAGATTGCTCTCACACCTTTTTAATTCTTTAACTTTATTCAAAAGCTCAACCGGATCTTTTATATGGATTATTTTTTAATGATAGTTTTGATCAAGGTGGTTTATCAAGATATCTCTAACTTTATATTTATGTTTTTCAACAATACCCGGATCTAAATTTCTATTTGTCGCGCTGTCAGGATCAATTATTTAAAGTAATACACAAGTTCTCAACTCTGAAGTAAAATAATCGTAAAAATGTTCGAATTTTGTATTTGCTGTTATTTTGTAATCTCGTCTCATGCCCGGGTATTTGCTTATAATTTCTAATTTAAGCGTTTCTTTCATATTATTTGCCAAAATGTGTGAATTTTCGTTTTCACGCTCTTTCTCACTTAATTTTAATTTCTCTATCTCACCTTTTACTATTCTCGACACTTCTTTTTTTAACTCATCACGTTTGTCCCGATGTGCTGTTTCAAGCTCTTTTTCCCTCATCTCATGAACATTTTTCATTACCGAATCATGCTCGCCCCTCATCTCAGTCAACTTCTTTTCGAGCGCAGTACTTTTCTCCTCTATAATTTGCGCTTGCTTAGCGAACGCTTCTTTTTGTTTTTTAAATTCAACATTAATAGTTTTTTGATTTTTTTCCATGTTGGAGAGAGAAACCTGCGCACACGTCAGTACTTCTTGGTACTGCTTTAACATGTTGGTTGAAGTCAGACAGAACTTCTTCATTATGTTCATCATTTCCTCTGGTTTCGTTTTCTGATCTGTAATATTAGAGGATATTGTTTTTAACTTTTCTAACTTATTAATTTCGATATCCACATTAAAATCAAGAGATTTTCTGCTCATCTTAGTTTGTGAAACCGATTTAACACCATTAAAATTATCCGTTTCTACGGCTACAGCAGAAGGCAGTGATTTACCTCCTTGAACCTGTTCTTTTTGACTTGGTGCACATTCACTCATCTCTTGTTCTCTACTATCCTCATCTCTATTTTCATTTTCGCTCTTATCACCCTTCTCTATTAGCAACCTTTCCTCGTCTTCTTGAGTCAAGTTCCCAAATTCACCCAGAGGACTATTCGCTCCTTGTATAATCACCCAAGGGCCCTTTTTTTCTTGTTTCTCTATCCACTCTGTCAAAGCACTCCACTCTTCCGCGTCCATTGTACTCTTATCTGTTAGATCAAAATAATTTATCAATAGAGTTGGATTTAAATATATACCTGGAGCTTTGCTTCAAGCCTGGTTGACCGAACTGCAAGTATGGCCAGACTGAAGCAAGCAATTGTGTATGTAATCTGAAGACAAGACCACACACACAATCGCTTTAGTAACCCAGGCAGTAACTGAATGCACAGCAGCAGTCGCTCCCCGAGCCACTCGTCCGTCTTGTTTAAAAGTTATATACTGTATAGATTTAGGCTAAATCATTAGACCGTTTCAAATATTTGGTGAATTAAATTCTTGTTATACAATACAACCATAAAGTTGAATATTTTATTTTGTCTAACCAAGTTTATGAATTTTCCTACACACCTGCTTTGTAAGGATCTTCTCGCATCTCAACATGAAATAGCACTCTCTCTCCACTAATACTTAGTGCCACTTCTTCACCTGCATGGTTGGTGTCAAGTTGGAAAACTTGACGGTACCTATCTATAAACTTGACAAATTTTTCTTTGTCTCGATTTTCTGCAGAAAAATGTATAATTATTACAATCTCATCTTAAATCATCATGTTTAAAAAAAAGAGTCTCATCTCTTCACATTGATGAATCGCATCTTTTTTTTGTTGTTTTTTTTCATACGTATGAAATCATATTTCAAATATTCTATAATGAAGGTATACTGTTCTACGGCACCGAATTATAGCGTATCTCAGTTATTACGTATCCTTCATCTCTTTTCTTTACACATACTTATAGTATACCATCTCTCTGTTACTATCAATGCGAATACAAGCTCGGTGGGCCGCCGAGGCGCGCCGTGTTTATGTTCGCATCGCGATTACCGCGCTTTTGATTCCACGAAATCTCCGAAGTATGCTTCGGCCAAACTCTTAATTCTTTGTTCGGATTTTCATGTCGCGTCTCATTCTTTTCACATTGCAGTTTTTACTTTTAAATATTTCTCTTTATTATAACATTTATTTATTCATATTTCCTTACGAAAACGAATAAAAGCAAATAGCATCGAACAAAGCTAAATACCCGGGATTTTATATCATTATTTACGTACAAAGCACATCTCAAAAATTTTGTTCACACATCTCAAAAGTTTACTTAGGTTGACCCTGAGTAGGGCTATTGCAACCATCAATTTTCATCTTGCCTTTTTCTGCCATTCTTGATTCTTTTCTCCTCTTCTCTTCCGTTATCTTCGGTCTTTTCTTTAATTGCCTCTTTCAAACACAACACAGTTTTTCTTAAAAATCACTTCAAGTCTTGAAGACTCGCGCATTGGAAGTAGTCTGTGCCCATAACATGTTGGGGGTTTCGCAATGACTAATAATGAAAGACCATGTATTTCGAAGACAGCTTTTATTCAAAAACTTCTTATGACACGTCTGCTGTCGTTATGAGTCCGAAACGTACTGAAGTTTTAACAGAGCCTGCTATTAGGCGTTATTTCTCACACAAATGCATTCAATTAATGTTATTCATAAAAATTGCCTAATTTATGCTTACGATAAAATTGGGTGTGTTTCAATTTTTATGAATATGCCTCGCACGCACGCCCCTTACACAGTGCGGCGCATATGCCTCGCACCCTGCAGGCACGGCGTGCCTCGCATTCCGTGCGCGTAACGTGCCCCGCACGTTTGCTATCTGGGATATTCGGCGAATACCCAAGATTCTTTCTTTTGTCGCCCGAGCATTCTAACCTCACCTGATATTCGACTTAGAAAAAGCTGAGCCGCGTCATTCAGTAAAAAGCTAAAGCCCCACGTGCAAGTCACAGCGCAAGCGCGACTGCACTGTTTGTTCGATGCTTGTAAACTTTTAATTGACAAGAGCGGCGATCGCGGACCAATACTGTAATAGCGCCACTTACTTGCACCGTGAATGGCGTGCAGCCGCTCGAGCTAGTCTTTAAGTATAGCACGTTTTGAGACCGAGAGTCACCATACAAATTATTTAAAATAAATAACTCAGACGTAACACCAAAACCACATGTATACTAAGAATTCTGTCCTGCACAGAAAATTTCAATTACCATAGATTTCCGAGAATATCAAAGAAACCACCACTAAATTGTATGAATTTCCATCATTATCACCTTTTGAACATATTTTCTATGTAGGGAAATATAATTAAAATCCCCTTTTCAAACATGCGATGTCAAAAAACTTTCTCATGAAATAAGTCGCCCAGACCGGGGACACACCAAGTGTACACTTCGACACAACAGAAACCCAGAATAAAATGCTACTTTTTACCTTACCCGCTTGCCTATTGGGAGCCCCAATAACCCTGCCCTGGATAACCTGGACCACCTGAACCACCCTTTACCTTCCTTGATGCATATCTCCGTTACAAAGAGGATTAATCCCGTATCGGTAATTACTGCCGTCATCGCAACGAACTGCAACGTCGCCCTGGATATCCTGGACAACCTTCTGTTGCCAAACAACTTTTTATTTAATCTTTGAATCAGTCTCAGCCTACAGACTGACTTCAACCTTCCTCAAGACATGAAGAAATTTTAGACTCGTATGTACACTCAACGTTCGATATAAGAACAGTATCGGGAATGGCTCCCACTGGCCTTGATCCTCAATCAGGCGCCTCCAAACGTAAACAATCAGGGCCGCGTGAACCATTTCCTAATATGTATAACGCAATATATGCACGCGTGTACCCGCGCACTGTTCCTTCATTTTTGTGAATTTTTAGCAACAATTCGAATAATTTTAAAAGATTAAAAAACATTTCAAATTATTTCCAAAAATGTCGAAAAAAAGCTGATAGATTTTAAGGTAAAATTATAGATTAGAAATTTTGAAGTGACTTGCGTGCGCAAGTCACAGACTCTTTTCCGCAAAAAATATGTTGTTTTTCAAAAGATTTTAAACGATACGTATTTCACCGATTTGATGAACAAAATTTTTTTTACGAGGTTTGGAGTATTTAAACTTTTAAAACGGGTGACGCCTTATATGAAGAATTATTCCAAATCAAAATTTTAAGTGTTTTAGCATCTAAACCAGTATTGATATTTAACATTTTATTTTCGACTCTGATGATGGGCGTATTGGAAAAGAAAAAGAATTTTTTCATCTTGAAAAATGAAAATTCACCATAGGTAAAAACGGATATCATTTTTGAGTTTCGAGTACCACATACACCACACTATAATATGATATCCATATTATAAATTGACATCGATTTTGACCTATCACTTACGGCTTACGCGATGTTTATTGATAATAATAACAATAACGGTCATGTCTGTTTGGAATGTTCCAGTGGAACATTCCTGCAATGTTCCCAAACGACGGACATTTTACGCGTTCCGGTAACGTCCCAGGAACGCTCCATGCTATTAGTGTCTGTAAAAGTCAAATAATAAATTAGTTTCTGAAGATGCAAAGCCTCTTCACAATTGCCAGACAAGGCCATGTGTTCGGCTTCCATTCTTGAAAGTGCCACAGATCTTTGCTTTTTAGAATCCCACGTTATTGCTCCTCCTACGAATATGACAGCTATGGTAGAATAAGACTTTCTACCTTCTACGTCACTGGCCCATTTTAAGTCCCAAGAAATTTCCATAGGCTCATTAGTTCTTCTGTAGTAAATACCGTAGTCAATAGTACCGTGCAAATACCGCAGCACACATTTCACTTGATTCCAATGCATCGGGCCAGGATTGGATGAGAATTGACTGAATGATGCCGCTGCAAAGGATACATCTGGACATGTCGTATTTGCTAGTTTAGTTATGCCAATGCTGGCTCCATGAGATACTGCGCTTGCGTTAGGGCCAGTCGCTGGTTGGTCTTAGTTGGGGCGTAATTCAAAATGGGTACTGAAAACAATTCTTGCAATTGAAATAAGGAATTATTATAAAATAAACAAGAATTTATATGAATTGCACTTATTAACATTTTTTGTGAAATATAAGTTAGACTTTGCAATATAATGAAAATAAAGTGTTGTTTAGAAAATATGTTTTCTTCGCCCCCTAGCCGAAAGTACGTTTT
>CAKNWW010279858.1:0-22549 GCA_932074435.1 Andricus kollari
TTCCAAAGAGGCATTAATCTCTCTATGCATCTCACTATGTATGGATGCACCTTCAAGCTTTCCAACAGACAGATGATAAGTCTATGAGAGGTTGAATCGAAAGCTTTCCGGTAGTCAATCCAGGCCATTGACAGGACGCGTTGATGGGCTGCAGCGTCTTTACTGATACACCTGTCAATTAGCAGGTTCTCTCGACATCCTGCTTCATCTTTTTTGGAGCCACGTTGTTCGTACATCTCACGCCACACAGGCTCAATTCGTTCGATCAATCTCGTTGTTTAGGACAGCTGTAAAGATCTTATACAGTGTGTTCGAACAAGTTATTGGCCTGTAATTCTCTGGGTTGGACAAGTTGCCTTTTTTTGGTAGGAGTATAGTGCGTCCTAGCACCAGCTACTGCGGAATGGGCGTCTCTGACTTTAAAAATGAGGTGAATATGCTGGCCAAGTGTTGGTGTGTAGAAGTAAACTTCTTCCACCAGAAGTTCTTGATACAATCTGGTCCAGCACCGGAAAAGTTCTTCGTTCCTCTAAGTGCTTTTTTCACCTCTTCGGCAGTGATTGATGGACATTCATCCTCAGATTTTATGAGCTTGTCGCAAAATTCCTTGAAGCGGATGATATTGTGAGTATTTTCTTTCAACTCTAGTGTTTTCTGGATCTTGTGTACCTCTCTCCAAAAAGTCTCTACCTCGTTGGGCTTGGGTGGATTTTTGACAGAAACAGGGTGATCATTGAACAGGCGAGATGGGTCAGCGAGAAACTGTTGATTCTCCCTAATCCATCTCTTCCTCTTCTGTATTCTTCTCCTTGCGTCAGATAACAGCCGTATTTTGTCAACAATATGCTGCTTGATTGCCAGCAGCTTTGACTTGTTTAGTGTGTCATTCAAGATCCTTAGTTCTTGGGCGAACTTTCTAACCCTTTCCGTGAACGGTCTACTAGATGTTATGTAGTCAATCACACATTGAACACGGCACGTATTCTGTCTTGCCCATCCAATCTTCTTGTTCAGTTGATGTAAGCGTCTTTTGGTCTTTTGATCCATCGTAGGTTTGAGCCTTCGATTTGTATCAGCCAAAGCTCTCGCAGCACCATAAACTGAGCAATTGATGGTCCAGAGGTCGGATTCTTGCGAGATTTCTCCACGAAGAGAGGCATCCATTTCAGCCAGATCTTGGGGCTTGAGAGGAACTTGCATGTTAATGTTCCTTCTTGTCCTGAAATCGTGATCATCTCTCAGAAGGTGCCTGTTTTCCGCGGTTGGTCTTAATGTCGTTTCCTCATCTTCGACTGCAGCTTGATCAAGCAGCAGTTGGGGAAACGCTCCGCGTACATATCCATTTTTGCAGAGGTAGGCACGTTGATTTCGCAACGATTGAATCGAAACGTGCTGAAGCTCTGGATGTTTTTGGCACCACAGAGTATGCATACGCGCCATAAAGCCGCGGTGAACAGGGATAATGCTGCCATCGTAGCAGTCTAGCAAGTCATCCTTGAGTTGATTCATCCACTAAATGTGAGCGTTTCGCCGGTTCGTCGTTGTGGTTCCATCTAAATTATTTTCAGCACCCTGAACTCTAGGATTATCGGCATTTTTCGCCGACCATTGTCGGGTGCTCTGCGCGTTCGATCGTTTTGAACGGCATTTACAACTTTTGGGTGTTTTGGTGGCGTCATTGTTGTTCCCACGAGCAGCTAGGGAAAGGGTTCGTCCATCCTTGTAGAGCCCCGCATGCAAGGATAAGGCTGCATACTCTGAGAGGTCGCCCGGTATCCCAGAGTCACCGTTTAAGACACCTCACCCAGGTGCCATTCAGCTTTCGGCACGGTTGTCACGCCTCCGCTTAGGGGTTGTTCCTTCGGGACCATCCCTGGACAATTGTTCGCGACTGCTTATTAATTATTGTAACCATATTCAGCAGAAACCCTTGGTACAGGGACCCTCTATCCGCAACCCGAGGACGCGTTCGGTGGCTTTGTCATAGGCCCTTCAGTTCTATTACAAAGGAATCGAAACCGAAACCGAAACCGAATATATATATATATATATATATATATATATCAATCATTATAAACCTTGAGTTATTTTATAATTATGCAAAATAGTGTCGCGTCCTGTAACGTATTATAAATATATTATTTATACTTATATTATCAATACTCGCTATATTCATACTTATAATTTATACTATTAATTATGATAGAAAAGGATTATGTATTTATAAAAACGCACAAACTCGTGCATATTCATTTTTATCCATCATGATAAAATCAGTAGTCTGAACTCCGCAGTACTTACTATGCAGTTTGAAAATCTTGACTTTTCTATACACCGCTAAAATACAATGACTTCTCGTCTACAAATCTCCGAACGCAGCTCATAAAAATCAGCTACAAAAAATTAAAATATGACACCCGGATATAAATTAATTTCAATTGTTACGTCCCCTCGCCGTCAAGTTTTTGGTGCTGATCGCAATGAAACCTGACGTATATAAACCCAGGATCAGAATTAGAATATCCGTATACCCGCAAATTTCAAATCGGGCGGAGGCTCTGCTTAAAAGTACATCGGAATGTCAGTCGTAAAACTCATGTCCATCTACAAACTTCAAATCGGGCGGAAGCTCTGCCCTAGAGCACATTCTCAAGTTAATATTAAAATACCAGATCGACTCCGGTTATTTGGAAACCATTTTCAAGTAGTCGAAATACAAATTTAAAAATAAAAGTAAAATCGGTTTTGTGCTTCGGAAATTTCAATTGAACTGAAGTCGATTGTGAATTTCAAATCACTTTAAATAAGTGAAACTAAACCCAAAAGATCCTTTTGACAATTTCCATTGTCAACCATCATTACCCTTGAGTACCAGCAGGGGACCTGACCCTACCTGCCCACTAATAGACTCCTTTGACAAATCCTCGTTGTCAAACCATCGCAACGGTGAATCACCAGAACGACAATCAACGTCAAAGTAAACAATTGCAATATACATTAGGTAAGTTTAAATCAATGTGTTAATAACTCATAGTACTACAATTTCTTTAAAAACTCGTCATTAAGGTCTTCCTTTATTTTAAGATGGAGATCTGGATGAGGAGTTTCCGCTACCTAAAAGTCTCTCAACTAAAAATTTTAAAGCAATTGCAACAAGTAAAATTAAACTAAATTGAGAAAGCATAATCCTTTTCTTTTTTTAAATTCGAATCAGCTATCTCTCTTTAACTTTGTAATTTCCTATATTTGATAAACTCAAGTATTATATATATACAATTGTATTCTGATTAATTTGTAGATTATTGTGTGGTTATCTCAACCTTAGGAAGTTATTCTCATCACTGTTTCAAAGTCCAAATTTCGTTCAAAAACGAGAAAGCCTTTTTGATTAATTATTTTTGACCAAGTAAGTTTCAGGACGTAACAGTAGCGTCAAAAAACATATTTTCATAGTAGTAATTCCTGGTACTATGTGATGGACTATCTGATAGACTATCTCGCTCTTGAATTTTTTGTGGCAAAACGCAAAGTTCAAAACTCCAAAACTTTTTCCAATTCTGAATCCTTCTCTCTAACATATACTAACAAGGTCAAACTAACAAAGGAACCTATATTTCAGAACTTATGTTACATAACTTGTAAGAAACTTGACAAAAAAAGTAAAAACTCAAGAAACCCGCCAAAATTCCTTTCTTGAAAATTTGTTTGCAACGGTAAAATAACACGACACTATTTCTAACATCTAAAGTCACTCAGCTTGATTCCTCTCAGAATTTCTATCACAGACCTTGCAACAAAACTAACAACAAAAATTGAGCACTCGCGAAACACAAACAACTTTCTTTCTTGAAAATTTGTTACAAAAATCCAACAAGTAAAACAAAATTTCTAACCACAAAGACAACCTTTCCAAAGCCTCTCAGAATAGAGAGATAACATCTGTACCAACACAAAACTCCTCTTTTGGATTTCTCGCGGAGTTTCTGTTACATAACTTGAGAAAAAACTAAAACAAACTCAACACACGTGAAACCCAGAAAACATTCTTTGTATACAGTTTGTTAAGATTTAAATAACAAAACATATTTTCTAACAACAACAGTCGCTCTCTTCGATTCTTCGCAGCATTTCTGTTACCTAATATGTAACAAAACTAACAAAAATCTCCGTCCTCGCGAAAACCAGAAAACTTTCTTTTCTTCACACATACATGCAAGACCCTTGTTTGACCAAGGTTTGCAGACATCGAAAATGATCGATTACGCATCGTGCGCGAGGACGATCAGTAACATCCCCAAACATCAGGGAGCAAAATGCTTTCACCTCTGAACAAAATGCTCTCCATCGTTATCAAAACATTTTGCTCACTATATAAAAATCATGCTGGGTGAGGTTGGATTAGTAATTTGTCATTATTGCAGTTGTCAGTCGTTAGTGAACCGTGTGGCGTCAGTGAGGTTATATTCTATGTCTATAAACAGTAGACAATCTCAGGTTTTACATTGTAATTTGTAAAGAAAAATATTATTAGATACATAAGGTCTCACGGGCGGGTGCTTCCTGCTCGTTTGAGGACACGCACTCTTCCTTCTGCTCGGCTTCAACTCGCCTTCGAATTCCTCCTGGACCTTCAAACTCGCAGTGAGCAAATAGCACATTTGGTCTCTCGTATCGAAATACACTGTTCTTTAAAATCTGTTACCAAGATTTAAAAAATAGAACACATTTTCAAATAAACAAAAGTCACCCTTTTCGACGCCTATCAGAATTTCTGTTACATTTTTATTACGCAACAATCGAGAACACCATCCAAGATGTAGCTAAGCTTTCATCTGGACTTAATTCTGCGGAAACAGCAATCAAAGAACTTAAAAAAAACCGTGATCAACAAACGAGGGAATCATTTTCCATAATCTCACAAGAAACAGGTAACAATATTCTTTTAAGCTCTATAAAAGAACTAAAAGAAAGAGAGTGGAGAAAGAAAAATATAATAATCTTGGGTTATACTGACGCTCCCACTCAAGTAAACAATAGCATAGATTCTTCGGATTCAAGTATGCCAAATAATAATGATAAGATGAACACTATAGCTGCGGACATTCTATCTAAATTAATAGAAGTCACCCCTTCTATCAAAAGATCTTATCGCGTTGGTAAACGTTCGCAGACACAAAACAGACCGAGGCCACTGAAAGTAGAACTGCATTCAGAGGAAGCTGCAACTAAATATTTGAGGAAATTCTCCATTCTACAGAAAACGAACTTACTGCCAGTCAAATTGCAAAGTCTACGAATACAAGCAGATATAACAAAACTACAGCAGCAGGAACTGAAAGAGACATTGGAGATACTGAAAGAACCGAAGCAGAATGGGCAGTCAGATCTGCGTCTAGCTTGGTCTCAAGGTCAACCAATAATAACAAAGCATACGAAAGCCAAGGTGTCACCATCAACCAAGTAATGTCTTCGCCCGAGGTTAAGGATTCCGCTAGAGTATTCAGTAAGATTTTAAATCAGAATAATAGATTCGGTATATATTACCAAAATACCCGCGGATTAAATACTAAGGTAAGGCAAGTAAAAAACGTTCTCTGATTTATATTCGTACGATGTGAATGCATTATCAGAAACGTGGCTGACTCCCCACATTTGTTCATCAGAATGTTTTATTGACAACAAATTAAAATCACATGAAATTAGTGTAAATATTATTGCAAATTATGTACGTCAAATAAATATTGTGGCAGTAAAGGTCTGCACCAATTGTACTGATTTTATAGTAGTGAATATTTACACACCACCTAACTTAAAGATTAGTTTATTTTCGGATTTTTTGCAAATATTAGAAGAGTGCTTTTTACATTTTAAAGCTACACTCCTAATCTTAGGTGATTTTAACACCAGAAATTTTTGGTAATTCCAAAATGGTTTATTATACGACATGAAATCATCTCTATTCAACTCTATAATTGTGAATCTGGAACTAACACAAGTTAATAATATTGTTAATAAGGATGGCTGGTGTCTTAATCTTGTTTTTTTGAGTTTCTATAACTGAGAAGTTAATTGTACTGGCCCTATGGTGAGTGAGGAACCATATCATCCAGCTCTAAATATTAATTATGCTATTTCTAAATTGAAATCTCACAGGCTCGACCAATGTAAGATATAATCATAAGAAAGCCGACATAGATAAAGTATCAACTAAGATAAGAGAGTCAGATTGGATTAATTTGTACAATTGCACTGACGTACAAGAAGCGTGCGATTTTCTATATACTAATATATTTCGAGCAATAGAAGAAATGGTTCCCCAATTCACTTCTCATGGACAAATAAGTCAATTCCATGCTTCGTATTCAAAAGAATGAATTGGTAAAATTAAATATAAAGAGAAACTAAGCTTAAAAACCATGAATGCAAATTCTGGACTGCTGTTAGATAGTTTTTCGTCAATAAGATCGGAGGTAAAGAGATTAATTACAAGCGATTTTAATCAACTTAATTCTGATTCGGAAGAAGCGCTAGAAAAAGAGCATAAAAAATTTTTGTCATACATAGCTGGCATGAGTAGTGAAACTAGGGTCCCGGGCTTTAAGTACTATAACGGAATCACGCTAACTGAGCCAACGGTGGTTGTAAACAATTTTGCAGACTACTTTAGGAGTGTTTATGTTCCCGCTAGGCAGTCAAGATTTCCTACCACAACATCTTTATTCAAGGTTCAAATGGGCCTTAAACTTAAACTTGTCTTTTCTGATATAAGACTTGCAATTAATTCTTAACCAGACAAACTAACTTCGGGTACTGATTTAATACCCAGTTTTCTTATCAGATCATGTGCAGATTCCTTAGCAAATCCACTCTGTTTTATTTTCAGTCTAGTTCTTGATAAAGGGATCTACCCTATTTGGAAACAAGCTAAAATCTGCCTAGATCATGAACCTAACAATTTTCACGCAATTTATTGTTCATGCATTCAATTCGGGGAATCAGGTAGATGTCGTATATCTCGACATAGCCAAATGCTTCCATAAACTGCACCACCGCACCTTGTTTCAGAGGCTTCAATCGACCGACGTTCCAGGTAATCTGATATTACTGCTACAGAATTATCTGATAACTAGGGAACATTTTGTTCAATTTTCAGAATGTAGTTCAAAGGCGTTTACTCCTACGTCGGGTGTACCTCAAGATTAAAATCATGGACCAACGTTGTTTACAATATTTTTTAATGATGTAGATAACTCAACGGATTTGAACAAAATTCTTTTTGCAGGTGACAGCAAAGTTTATATTATGGTATCTTGTATAAGAGATTGTGTAGCGCTCCAGGTCGGTCTATTGAAATTTCTTTAATGGTGTACAGGAATAGGGTTGATATGAACATTGAAAAATGTCAAGTTATGTCATTCTCGAGGTGTGTGACTCCGATCTACTTCACATATCAACTTTACGGTATAACAATAAAAAGGGTTTATTTAGCAAAAGATCTTGGCATCATGTACGACCCAAAACTAAAATTCCATTCGCCCATTAGCTACATTGTAAAATCAGCGAACCAAATGCTAGGTTTTATTTTGCGCTCGTGCAAACATATGACCAATACGAGGTCTCTCACGTCATTGTACTTTGCTTTTGTATGGTCTGAATAGAAGTATGCAGCTGTTGTCTGGAGCCCTTATACTCAAAGAGCAAAGGATGCCCTAGAAAAAATTCAGAAGCAATTTCTTAAGTTCGTAGCTGATAAAAAAGATGGGACTTATCCTCCAAGAGGGTGCGTGTTACCGAGAAAAAATGAACGTGAAAAAAACATTTTACTTTTTTATAAACGACATTTTTTGTTTGTAACACTTTTTCCTAAAACCCTTCTTTTGAACAATACATCACTTAAGTGTCAAGAAAATGACATTTCCCACTTTTTTAGCTGAACTGCGTGTTCTGGAGAATAAATGAATGTGAAAAAAACATTTTAATATTTCATAAAAACATTTTTTGCTTATAACATTTTCGTCTGAAACCCCTTTTTCGGCCAATAGACCACTTAAATGTCAATAAAATTACATTTTTCACTTATTTAGCTGAAATGAGGGTTCAAGTGTAAAAACAAGCGCGACAAAAACATTTTACTTTTTTATAAAAAACATTTTTTGTTTACAACACTTTCACCTAAAACGCTTTTTTCAGCCAATAGACCACTTACATATAAATTAAGAATATTTTTAAGAAGGATATAATATAACCACAAAGGAATAGTAAGGAGTGGTGTAACCCTAAGTGTTTGGCGAGCAGAGGTTGGACGAGCGACGTCCCAGAATTCGTTAATGTTTGCCACGAATGAAAACTTGGTCTCAGTATCGCGCACATGCGCAGAGCTGTTTTCGCTGTCACGTGTTATACCCACTCCCCTATCTTATTTTTTGACATCTCGATGCATACGTAGGTTATGTTCGTTTGTGTTTTTATTTTGTTGGGTGTATATCACGTTCCTGAATTAAAACCGAGAAGGAAAATGACATCAAAAATACGAAAAGGATCTAGAAAGTGTAAGTACTACAATAACATTATTATAAAGATTCATGGATCACGTAAGTAAGTGATAAACTTAATTTCAGTGAAGAAATGCAGCACAGAAATGTTCAAAACACAAGTACAAAACTTTCAACGCGTGTTGATATCGTTGACATGGCAACGGCCAGTGCGCATGTGCGCGATGCTGAGACCAAGTTTTCAGCCATGGCAAGCATTAAGGAATCATTGGACGAAGATGTGCATAAAATAAAAAAATTTAATTGGTCTATTGGCCAAAAAAAGGGGTTTAGGCAAAAGTGTTATGAACAAAAAATGTTGTTTAGAAGAAAGTAAAATGTTGTTGTCGCATTTATTTTTTCACTTGAACCCTCAGTTCAGCTGAAAAAGTGAAAATGCCATTTTCCTGATATTTAAGTGATGTACTGTTCGAAAGAAGGGTTTCAGACAAAAAATCTGTTATTAAAAAATGTTCCTTGCAAAAGAAATTGTATTACTTTATCATATTTTTTTTACTGGAGCCCGTAGTTCAAGAGAGAAAATGAAAAAAATACATTTTTCATCTTCAATCACCTTGAGCGGGATCTAAGGTACTTTTTTCGGAAAATAAAGAATGCGGAAATTTTTTTTTTCATCTGAAGAAACTCTCAGGGGGTAAGACCAAATTAATTTATGAAATTTAGATTATTCAAGAGTCGTATCTGAGCCAATTTAATTAATTTTCAAAGTCTCACCCTATAGTATTTTTTCTTAAGACAAAAAAATTACCACGTGTTTTTTCCTTCAAACCTAAACAAATATTTAGCGAACCTAGAAATTTAAACGTTTTGCGGGAGCTCAAAAAAATTGTATATAAATAAAACAAACAAACACGTGGCCTTTTTTTTAACTGTACAAATTTATTGGCTAAGACCTTAAGAAACAAAAATATTGCATTTTAAATTTTCACCCTACTGTATAGTATACTGACATCTGAAACTTTTTAAATGAAAAGGAAATTACAACCATATTGTCAGGTCTAGTCCTAGACCAAAACTCTGACCTATACTCTTTATCTGTAGGGAACTGTATCTGTACGGACCCTTTTTTCCAAGTCTTCGCAGTTGGGGACGACTTGGTGATGGACAAGCGTCACCCTTTTTTTGTACTACAATTCCCTCACGAGACTTAAGCATAGCCCTGCGGTAGCGTGCCTGCTTGCGATTCGCTGCTGTCGGGGTTCGAATCTTTTGGCTAGATTTCTTTTTCAATAATACCAAAAACTTAAGTTATTATCAGTAACAATTTTAATATCTAATATTTCGAAAGTTTGAAAAAATTGGACACTTTCTAATTTTAATATCATATAATATATTAAATAATACTGTTCTTTATCTTTATAATTATGAAGTACATAATTTGGGGTGATAGTCGTCAGTTGGAGTTTTCACGCATCAATGTAATTGGAAAACAAACTTGATTGACGTTCAAAATTTCACTCTGGCTATCTATTCTTTCTGTGGTTGTTCTTGGTACCCCACAGAGAAAATCAAATGTAAATATTTACCCGGATTTCAAGGTTAATATTACTGTAACCATATAAAGTACGTTTACCGTGTAAACTTATTGTACCTTATTTTGTTTTGATTCAAAAAGATTACATTTTACCCCATTTGAAAATCAACTTCAACAAATTTTCCCTTCTGTCTTTTCGGTGCCCCTTTGTTGTTTGTAAAGCGACAAAATCATGGAAAGTGACGAAAATTCTATTGGTTGTAATGGACAAACAGAAATTTACAGTGATAGTAGCATTTTTAACGAGAATGTATCCGCGACCGTTTTTACGAACTCTATGAAAGTTGCGTGAAGTTTATTAGAGATGGAAAATTTGATAGTGCCCAACCCTGTTACGCAATCGATCACTCTGCTCAAATTATTGGTAAAGGCTTATGCGGTTTAATAAAACTTTATTTCAAAGAGAACGTCCTCTCAACGGAAGAGGATTTGATTCTTTTCGACGAACAGGTGGATTCAAGTTTGTACGTCCAGGTAGATAAACTTTTTTTTATGTGATATAATTAATCGTAAAATTTTAAATATTTAAAAAAAATGTTGCCAGATTCACAATCGAACATTTTTTTTACTTTTTATAGTGCACAGAAGAAAATAATGATAACGACGAATGCAAAACTTTCGATGTCACTGATCCGCCAAAAGATTATGTATCATTATCATATAAAGAAAAAGCTATTGCTTTTTCCCGAAAGCATCCAAAGTAGAGTATTGCAACATTTCATCGCGCATTTTTCAAGTTGAAAAGAAAGGAGACTCTAGACGTAAAGTATGGAGGCAAAAAATTCGACAAAATGACAATCATCAATTCCGAAACTTATGAACGCTTCAAAGATGCACGAGAAAATCACGAGCAGGTCACAACGAGGATTTTGCAACAGTGGGAAATGGCGGTGGCTTTCCCTCTTTTGAATGAAAACTTCTCTTTCATCGCGAGTCCATCATGGGCGAGAAACTTCAAAAGAAAATACATGATAAGACAGCGAAAAGTCACCAAATTTATTAGCAGAAATGATGTTGCTTCGCTGAAAGATACAGTCGCAGCTGCTGAAAAGTGGTGCTAATTGTAGTGAATTTGCAGTGGAATTTGAGGACTATTTGGTCTAGAGACCAAATTTGAGACTATTTGGAGTAGACTGAGAGGTTAGGTTGCTTAGCGTGAGGAGCAGGGTGGGAAGACAGGTGCAGCCGAGTAGCGGCGACAGGGAGGGATAGGGAGAGACAAGCACGGAAGAGGTACGATTAGCAGGGTGAGGTTGGTCGTGAAAACAGAAGCTACGCAAGTTACGTAAGGCGATACGGACAGAGGTTGCTTCGAATCGTTTTGATGGGTTCAGACGAGGAAGTATTCTGCACGCCGAAAAGTGAGGCAAAAAAGAGGGGTCCATATAGAAAAACGATAGAGAGGGAGATATTGAGGGCGGATAGTTTTGGATCAATCGAAACGTTCATAAATAGAAAGAGGAATAGGTCGGAAGGAGGAAGTAGTGAAGACAAGATTGAAGTAGGATCCACGCTAAAAACCCCGAAAATGATCAGAACACCACCGGGAAAAGATCAAAATAGAGAGGGGGAGAAAGACAAGGGTTAGAAAGAGGAGAGGAAACAAAACAAGAGATTAGGAAAGAAATGGCCGAACTTAGAAAAGAGATGCGAAAATGGGAGGAAGTTAGGGAAAATTTGGAAAGAAGGATGCGGACCTTACAACAAAAATTGGAAAACCAGGATGAGCATAATAAAAAGGTAGCACAGTTCGAAGCTAGGATGTTGCAGATTGAAAAATCAAACCGGGAGTTGGGTGAAGAAGAGAGTAAGAATATTGAGGAGGAAAGGATAAGGGACATAGAAAGAAGATTAGAAAGGAAAGAAAGAGATGAAAGAAAGAAAAACATAGTGATAAAGGGTCTAAGATTAGAAAAGAATGAATTGAGGGAAGGAGTGGAGGATGTGCTAAAAAGGATAGATGCTAAAATAGAGATAGAGGAAATGCGAAGTGTAGGAAAGGAAACGCGAAGAGGAGAAAAAATGGTACTAGTGAAACTAAAGAAATGGGAACATAACAGGGAAGTGATGAAAAAGAAGAGGTTGTTATATGGAAGCACGGAGAGAATAGAGGATGATTTGATATGGGTAGAAAGGAATATGCAGTATAAGTTAAGGCAAATAGCGGAAGAGGAAAGACGTGAGGGTAAAAGAACGTGGGTTAAGTATGGCAGAATACAGATAGAAGGTGTATGGTGGGATTGGGACGAAGAAAGAGAAGAGTTAGTAGTGCCGGGAAACTAGAAGAGAAAGGAACAGGAGATAGGAAAATAAGAAATAGTAAGAAACAAAAACAGACGAGAAAAGAAAGTAGGGAAGAATGGAGGATATGTTACTGGAATATAGCAGGATTGAGGAGAAAAGACAGGGAATTTATGAGAAATTTGGCACAATGGGATGCAGTAGTAATGATGCAGACGTAGCTAGTGAAAAGGGATGGGAAAGAGTGAGGGGAAGGTTGCCAAGAGGTTAAAAATGGCTAGTTCAAAATGCAAAGAGAAAAAACAAAAAAGGCAGAGCAATGGGAGGAATGGTGATGGGAGTAAGGAACGAATGTATAACAGGGAAGGATAGAAAAGGGAGAAAAGAGCAAAAAGAAGGGATAATAGTAGAAGAGGTAAATATGGGAGGGGAGAAGTGGAAGATAGTGGGGGTTTATGTGAACGGAGATATGCAGGATAAATCAGAGGAGACGAAAGAAATTATGGAAGAAAATGAAGAAGAGATTAGGCTTATAATAGGGGGAGATTCCAATGCGAGAACAGGAGATAGAGGAGGGGGAGGGGGGGGGGGGGGGGGGGGAGCGAGGCAGAAAATCCAAAGACACGATACTGAACGGGGAGGGAAAGATATTGTTGAAGAGCTTGGAGGAGCTGGGATGGTTGATCTTAAACGAAAATATAGAGGAATATGAGGAAGGGTAATATACGCGCTCAGTAGGAGGAAGGGGAACGGTAATTGATTATGTTATAGTGGACGATGAGGTAAGAGAGAAGGTCAAGAAACTAGAAGTAGGGGATTACATAGATTCGAATCACTTTTCCGTAATAGTGACATTAGAGGGAGAAAAAAGTAATAACAATATGGATAACAAGGAATCGAAGGTAAAAAGAGCTGAAAAAGGGGATTGGTTAATGGAAGGAAAAGAATAGTTTAAAGAAAAGGTTAGAAATATCAAAATGGGAGAGGGAATGATAGCAGTATTCGTAGACTTGAAAGCGGCGTTTGACTCCTTGGACAGAGTCGAGATAGAAAAAGTTATGGTGAAAAAGCGTATATGACAGGGCTTAATAAAGAAAGTAGTTCAAGAAAGATTGGCGAAGGAGAATGTGGTTATTTGATACGTTGGTATGGCCGGTATTAGGTTATGGAGCGGAGATATGGGGGTGGAAGGAAAGGAAAGAGATTGAGAGTTTACAAGAAAGGTATATAAGGTGGACGCTAGGAGTAGACTGGAGGACGCCTGGATATATGGTGAGAGAAAAAGCACAGAGGGATGAATTAAGTACTAGAGCGGGTAAGAGAGCATGACAATTGGAGACGAAGTTAAGGGAGGGGAAGGGAGGGGAGTTAGCGAAAAAGTATTTGAAGGAGGTAGAAGAAAGGAGAGGGAGGGTGGTAGAACTAACAAGATGGGTAGAAGAAAGGAGGAAGTTTTTTAGTGTTAGAGAAGTAGGAGAGGGGAATGGAGTAATCTATGAGGAATTTGAGAGAAGGGACAGGGAAAGACAATTAATGGAAAGATGGGGAATTATTGAGGAATCAAAATATAATAAATGGTATAAGATGATAAAAAAGGAAGGAGTACCAAAGTGTTTAGAAAAGGGATGGGGAGAGAGAAGATGGAGCAGAATAGCGAGATTTAGATTGGGAAACGAGGTAAAAGAGGGGATGTATTGGGAAAAGGAAGAGAACAGAAAGTGCAGAATATGTGAAGTGGAGGAGGAAACATGGGAGCATGTATGGGAAGGATGTAGGAGAGGAATGGAAGATAAAGGAAGCTGGCAAGAGAATGTGGTACAGATTCTAGGGGAGGATGGAATGGGTGAGGAGTGGATTATGGAGTTGGAGGGGGCTATAGGGGCGAAGGAGAAAGAATGAAAGAATGGATATGGAAAAATGGCAAAATGAGAATGAGATAGAAGAGATTGGAACGTGAACGAAAAAGGAAACGGAAGTCGCATATATTAGAAGCGTAAAGATCTGTAAGTAGTTATTATTTGTAATAGTAAAAGTAGATGAAGATGCGGATGCCCTCGCTCTCGCTCGCTCTCGCTCGCTCTCGCTCTCTCGCTTTCGATCGCTCGCTCACTCGTCCGACAGTAAAATTGCGATTAAATTGCGTTATATGAATATAGAAGTAAGGAGATAGATATAAGAACTGATGTAAATAGTTGTATATAATTGTAAATAGTAAGGATAAGATAATATAAAGTTTTTAGATGGTCTTGTAAGAAACGGAGGTCATGTAAACCCTGAGGGGACACATTATGAATAGAGAAGACTCATTCGTACATGGTCCAATACAGTGTAACTGGTGCTAGGACATTACTTCCCACCGTATTTTTATGTATGCAAGAAACTGGTAATATTTTTGGGCCCAGAGCTGCAAAACCAGTTAAGCCATTAACGAAGGAATATGGAAACGTGTACGTGACTTGCTGAAAATCTGGGAAATTAACAAAAGAACTGTTTTGTGAATACTTGCAAAACGTTCTCAAACCCTATGTTGGTGAAAATGAACTTTTGTTGCTAGTTGACTCCTGGGGTGGACAAGCAGATTCTTCAATTTATGATGATGTTTTCAGTAATGATTGAGGCGAAGTATCTTGTACTGTTAAAACAATACCACCGAAATGTACCGCTTTGTGCTATCCTCGTGACGTCTATTTTTATCGCCAGATGAAAAACCTCATTAAAAAGTTGCAACACGCACCCGATCTTTTGAAAGAGCAAAGAGAAATAAATTCTCGTGAAGATGCCATAAAAATCCATTTTAGCATACATCATCAAATGAGCGCTCCTATATTTAAAAATATGATTGAATACGCGTGGTATGCTTCGAAATTATTGCCTGAAAAAAAATGATTTTTGGAACATCAATCAAGGTTTTTTTCCAATTACTTTGACGCGTGAAAACTGCAACTGTCATAGAGTCGCATTTATAAAAGGCGCCCGCTGCAAGAGAAGGTTATGCTTTAAATGCTTACATGACGATTATCACCCCAAATTATGTATTTCATAATTATAAAGATTAAAAAGAGTATTATTTAATATATTATATGATATTATAATTAGAAAGTGTCTAATTTTTTTAACCTTCCGATATGTTATATATTAAAATTGTTACTGATAATAATTTTAATTGTTGATATTATTTAAAAAACAAATCAAGCCAAAAGATTCGAACCTTGACAGCAGCGAGTCGCAAGCACGCACGCTACCGCAGGGCCAGCACCGCTGGCTGAAAAATTTCCCGCGTGACTGATACTACTGTATCCACTTACAAAAAAGCCGTGACACGTGTCGAATGAAATTCGATAATCTTTCGAATTATCGTCATGCGAACTCGATTTGAGTTTCATACTTGAGGCCTTCCCATTGTAAGATTGAAATGACAAAGCACAATTTCTAACAAGAAAAGTCACAATTTTCGATTCCTCTCAAAATTTATGTTACAAAACTTCTAACAAAGGTTACACAAAATCTCAACCTTTGCGAAACCCAGCAAACTTCTTTTCAAAATTTGTTACAAATACAAATAAAAAACCCACATTTTCTAACAATGAAAGTCACTCTTTCCGATTTATATCAGAATATCTAAAACAAAAATGAAAATTTGCGAAACCTAGGAACCTTTCTTTCTGCAAAATTTGGTATCAAGATGTAAATAAAAAGACACCATTTCTAACCACAAAATATATTCTTTTCGTTTCTTCCAAGAGTTTATATTCCCTGCTGCAAGTAAAAAGATAGAGATTCTATCTTTTTAAATAATTTTGAATCTTCATAATAGAAAGATATAAAGAAAATGTATCCCATTCTATCTATCTGTCAATCTAAATTTACGTCTATCTTTTTCAATCCTCTTTTCTGTATCACATCCTATCCTTGAGCTACCCACGTCAACCTGAAGGTTTTGCCGCTAGGTGGCTGACGGTAAAAGTAACCAACTAATGTATGGAAATAAATGTTAGGTGTGTAGGTATATAAGCATAGACTCCATCAAGCGTCTTTGGTTAAAAAGAATTGAGGAAGAGATTTAAATACATTGAAATTCATAACTGTAAGATAGACTGAGTAATAGGAAAAGATATGTATCCTTGGTCACAAAAGATAGAGTAAGAGATAGAAAATGATTGAAATTGGGGATAGGAAAAGATAGCGTTTCAGGGATGCAAAGTGACCCATTGAGAGAGATGGAATAGTTCTGCCTTTTTCTTATCCACCAATTTCTATAGTTTTCAAACTTTCCACTTTCACCAAGGGGTCTTAAATTGTCACAAAACTCACAAAAAACTGAAAATTCACATAACACAGTGAACAAATTGTGTTCGCGATTAAACCCTGAGGCAATCTTTTCGAACATAATGGCTATCAAAACTCGAATAAAAAAAACTCGTAAGCAGAAAATTCAAATCAATGCAGATTTTGACTATGTTAAACCAATAATACAATGCTACTGCAATGCTGTGGCGTTCCTCGATGAAAAAATACCTAAAAAACTTTTAAAACATATATTTAAATCATGCGACCGGAAGTGTTGCAGTATTTTCTGAAAGTGAGGAGAAGTTTCACTTATTGGATGACTTTGTTAACTTTTGGCGTTTATTAAAATATGTATTAGAGTTTTTTGTCAAAGCTAAACTGTTATATATGTTTTAAACAGGATTTAGAGAAGTCGAGTAAGCACATAGTCATTCTTAGTATCCTTAAATTTATTGATATTAATACCAGCTGAACTGTACACAGCTAAAAGATTCGAACCAACTGAATAGTGCTCCCACTCTGATCGCCCCTCCATACTAACTCACCCACTCACCCATATACTCACATACACATACACTACAGAAACTTTGTCTGTTGCGTTCATTGGTGGAAAGCTTACCCAAAAACTATTGAAATGTAAATTTAAAACATGCAACAGGATGCGAGAAAATATTTTCTCAAAGTGAGAAGTTTCACTAATTGGTAACTTTGCTTACACTTGGCAATTTGAAAAAATTATATCACAGTGTGTGATCGAAGTGAAACCTTGTTTGTTCGATAGTTTGCACCGAAAACTACACAAATATTTTCCAATTACATTTTTTGTTACTATGTCTTCTTTCCAATTCTTGAAAAATGGTCGAATTTGAGTAATTTATGGTTCATTTTTTCAAGGGAAATATTTGTTTCAGAAAATTCTGCATGTCTTCCGGTCGTGCGATTCAAATTCTTGTTTCCAAAGTTTTTAGGGTAGTTTTTCCATCGAGGAACGCAACAGACAAGATCGGATGATTGAAACTTATGTTTTAATTATTTATTGGGTTATTTAAAATGTATGTCAAAACTTATGTTTTTTTTAACGTTTAAACATACCTTCACAGATTTTCAGAAAATAAGGCACTGCTTCCGATTGCATGATTAAGATTTCTGTTTCCAAAGTTTTTCGGTAGCTTTTTACCAAAAAATGCAAAGCAATTTGTCTGATTTTGACGCCAAAGTACTATCTTCCTGTCAGTTTGGTAGATGGGCAGGGCGGGTTTTGCATACACGCGTGTTAGTGCATGTACACGGACGTTTCGATATAAGTACGGGTTTGGTTTTGACCTTGGCTTAAATCGAAAGTCTCCGGACGTAAACAGTCAGGCCCCTTCTGGCCCGCGGCTCCTCTCAGCCACCGCCGTCAATTCTTGGAACGCATAAATAGAAAGTACTTAAATCGAAAGCCTAGTGAATTTGTGAAATCTTGTTCTGACCATTCGCGCGTAGTGTACCCGATAATAATGAGTTGATTGAGACGCATAGACTAGCATTAAGAAAACGGACATTTCAATGCCTTTCACTGCGCACCAATTGCATTTTTGTCCAAAAAATAATTAAATAGCATTGACCGGCATTGATTCTATTCAATATTTTGTTAACAGCATTAAATTGCATTAACATGGTTCTATACTTGGTTGGTGAAAGGCATTGCATGGCATGCAATTTGACAGTTTGGCGAGTAGCATTGAATGGCATTAAATCGTATAAACTTATAGGCATTACAAGCAAATCACTTTAATGCCTTGAAGTTTATGTGCATTAAAAATGATTGAAACGAGGCCTGTTTTAAACAGAGAAGTGCATTCAATGGCATTTGTAACAGAAATATAATCCAATAAAATATATCCATGAATTCCGTGAATTCCGTGCATTCCCTGAATTCCGTGAATTCCGTGAATTCCATGAATTCCGTAAATTTAATAATGTCCATGAGTTCCATGAGTACCATGAATTCCGTGAATTTCGTGAGAATTATCAAAGCTTTCTATTCAGATAGATGGGAGAGGTTATGAATGTGACGTGTAAACAATAAATCCTCAATTTTACAAAAATTTCGAAATTTTAATTGTTAATAATTATTTATCGTGATGTTTGTTTGTTCGTTAGAGACTTTTTCGGGTTCGACTTATAGTGTCGCTCTCCAATGTTTATATTCCCTGTGGATCTTAGTCAAGTGTTGAGTTTGAAGTTTCTCTTTCCACTGGAGTGGGGAGGCAGGTAGCAGTGTGTGTCTGGCTTAAACGGGGGACCTCCTCCCTCTCTGTTCGAGCAGTTCGATCTTGACCTTTGTGAGGACTGCAGTAGTTTAATAAGTCATTTCTCATTTTCTATCTTCGAGTTTCAGTGATTATAATTTTGTGAAGTGATTTTCGCGACTCGATCGTCTTCTGGTGTTGTGGCAAGTGACGAGTCGGAGGACTTATACCTACAGTTGCGTCGGAATCGATTGTTCTGGAAGAGCAATCGTGATCGTCACTCCCAGAGCCTACATTTAAACTAATTTTTTCAAACAACAAAAACCTTTTTTTGGGCACAAAGGGAGTGCTGTATTGGATCGGCTAGGGGACTCGTATCCCGGATTAAATCGATACAAGGTATTTATAAGTTAAGAATCACGGTGATAAGTTGTCTTGTTCATTTTCGTTGACCTTAACATGACTGAACATTATTCCTTAGCTATCCCACGCCAGTCCGTCATTAATTCAAAACATTAAAAAAGTAATTTTTAAAAAAGAGTCTATGTCCGTGCTAAATAGTAAAATAATCTTAAGAGCAATTGTACATATCAGAACGTGCCGTTGGCAGCGACTTCGGGACCCCTCGGAGGGTTCCGCCTCATACCGGGTACGGCCCAGCAACCCTTTAGTGCTGGGACGTACTAAGTCCTATCTTATGGTAACAAGTCTGTTACACCCCCTTCCACGCGGGGGTTCGGGTATATACCTGAAATTTCCGTAATGTTTGTATGCAAGCATGATATAGTCTCAAAAAAAAAGCATTTAAACAAAAATTTGCAATTTTCTTGTTTTCCTCTTGAGGTTTGCTTCAAGAATTTTTATTTTAACCATTTTAAATCTAGTCCTGGATTTCGTCGTCATTTTCCCGTAAAACTTGACGTCTAAGTTTTTTGAGCATGACTAATTTTCAAGGGTTTGAGTCTGGTAATAGTTTTGATTTTAATGGGTCCGTTCTGTAAAAATAGAGTTGCGAATCTCCGATTTGCCATGTTTCGTGTTCTTCGGGTCTTTTTGTAATTTGCCTCATTTTTGTAGAGTACCAGTAGTCTGTTTTGTCGTAAACGTCTGCTTTAATCAAGGATGAAATTCTAGCTACGTTTACGGTATATGACTTCGTAGTCATATTCTAGTAGTTCTAGTGTCCATCTAGCTAATCGGCCAGTGTGGTTTTTTAGGTTATGGAACCACTTTAAGGCTAAGTGGTCCGTAATAACTCTAAAACTATAACCTTCTAAATATAACCTAAATTTTCGTATTGCCATAACCACCGCTAGGCATTCTTATTCTGATGCCGAGTACTAAGTCCAGTATTGTTGACATAAATGGGATTGGGTAGAGGTCCTTTTTAGTAATATTGCTAACCTTTCTAAAATCTAAATAGAATCTGTAACGTTTTCCCGGTTTTTTTATCATCACTATAGGCTTTGACTAACTAGAACAAGAGGGTTCTATAATATCCTGTTCGAATAATTTATCAATTGTTTTATAAATTAATTCTTTAATTTTTGGGCTCTCGTGGTAATATCCCTGTTTAATGGGGTCATGGCCGTGGACGTCAGTATCAGGTTTTGTTAGGTGAGTCGCCCTATGTTCTTTTGCCTGATATACTTTTATTTTCTCTTCTAAACGTTTTTCTAATTGTGATTGTTGGATTTCGTTAAGGTCGACAATATTTTCCCAAAGTTCTGGCCAGCAGTTTTTTTGGTTCGTCAATTTTTGTTGGATTTACTATTATAAAAAAACTTTCCTGACTTATTTTCCTTATTTTTTCTCCTGAATCTAGGTTTGCCTAAATTAAGTGAGCTTTAGGTGCTTGAGTCGTCGCTAGTGTCGTGGGTGGGGATATTCACAGGGGGTTGCGAGCTATTGCTCGTGGGAATGCTTATTAAGCTGTGGATGTCCTTCGTAGGGTTTGTTACAGGAATTTGGTCGTTTTTGGTTTCTTGAGATTGGATAGGATTTATAGATACCAGGGGGATTCTTCCATCTTTTACTGTCCCTAGCGGACCGCATGAGCGGAACGCATACGCCACAGCGTATCCTTATAGTATTCACGTCGTACCCTCTCCGTACCATGCAAGAAAAACTTATTAAAAAAGGAAGATGAACATTTAATTTTTTGAAATTCGGATTCTACGTGAAATTTTGCGTTAGAAGGTCACGGAGTATTTGCAACAGTTTTTCTTGCAACGATAAAACCGTTTAAAAAATATAATACTTATCGACAACGTGGGCTGAAGGCGACTTCAAGCGCATCCATAACACTGGTCAACATTTTATACAAGATTAATCACCGGACTTCATTGCTGTATATTTGGGTTTTTGGGGTCGCTGATATTGAATCCGAGGTCGGTTAACCTTTACCATGTCTGGTTCAAGGTCTTCATAAGGTCAAAGTGAGAAAAACTGGCTAAATAAATCTGAAAAAATATGTATATAGGTGTTTGAGGTCGTTGAGACAGAATCTGGGGTTCGCTTAACCCTGTGAGTTCACCCAGAGGTCATTTCGAGGTCACGTCAAGGTCATCCTGAGATAAAAGTGTTAGAAAAACGTGAGAAAAATCCTATATAGGTTTTTGGGGTCACCCAGTTCGAATCTGGGGTTCGCTTAACCCTGTGAAGTTACCCAGAGGTGATTTCAAGGTCACGTCAAGGTCATACTAAGGTCAAGGTCATACTGAAACCTGATTCCAGGCGATAACAATATTATGAAACATAGCTTAATACCAACGAATAAAGTCCTACTTCCACCTTTGCACATTAAATTAGGTCTAGCAAAACAATACGTAAAAGCAATGAGTAAAAATCAAAGTGACGCTTTTATGTATATCTTTGAAATATTACCCTACCTTTCTGAAGCTAAAATAAAAGAAGGCGTCTTTACTGGACCACAGTGAAGAGAACTATTAAAAAATGAAGAATTTGAAATAAGGATGACTGATAAAGAAGAAGACACTTGGCAAAGTTTAACAGAAGTGAAAAAAAATTTTTTAGGAAATAACAAAGACCCTGACTATAAAAATATTGTTGCAAATATGGTTCATAACTACAAAAAACTAGGTTATCTTGTGATTCTGAAACTTCACTTTCTTGATTCTCATTTTGATTCCTTTCCAGAAAATCTAGGAGACTTCAGTGAGTAACAAGGCGAAGGAATGCATCAGGACTTGAGTGAGTTTGAAAAAAGATATGAAGGTGTTTGGGGCAAAAATATGCTAGCAGACTATTGGTGGAATCTAAAGTGAGGCACAAATTAAACACATAATAGAAAAGCAATTAGAAGATCATTACATTCTAAACGTAAACGTTTTGACGCAGAACATTATTGGTGATAACGAAAACAATCAAGATAGAAAGCATAGATGCCCGAAACATTGGTGAGGTATCAAAACTACACAACTTTGAATTACTTCGTACTTACAACGTGAACGACAGGTGGGCAATTTACCATCTCAATATCCACATAGAGCAATGAAGCTGAGCGGTATCATGCTAAAAGATTACTTTGTGATGTCTTTTGGCCCAAGGTGCTTAAACGATTATGGATGCTTGATTATGGACGCTTGAAGTCGCCTTCGGCCCATGAATTCGGTGCATTCCGTGTATACCACGAATTTCGTGAATTCCGTGAAATCCGTGAATTAGGTGAATTCAATTAA
>CAKNWW010279864.1:1040-12455 GCA_932074435.1 Andricus kollari
GATTGGTGCCGCTGTACCGGAACCTGTTATTCCAAAAATGGCGCGATTTTCAAATAGAGTGTTCATTCCACAGCAGATTTAATACAAAATAAAGAGAATATCATTGAATCAAACATTTTAAATAAACGAAATGTAATTAAAAATCACTTTTAGGCATATATATTATACAAATTTCCATAAATAATATAGTTTAAATAAATACATTTTGTAGGTTGGAAGCAAAGCTTTGGTTCGAAAAGGTTATACATACAAATAAAGTAAAAATAAATTGTAGGAAAGGATGAAGATTTAAATGATGAAATTTCATAAATTCATATTCTAAAAACAATAATAATAAATATCAGATGCGAAATGTACCTGTAATTAAAGTTGTTGCAAATAAAGTTTTGCTTTGACCATATATTATTTCACTTTAATAAATAAAATAGTGTTTATACCTCACAAGCACATGATTTGCAGTTGCTTTCCAATCTGCTCGATTGATATTTTTGCAAAACACTTATATCTCACAAATATATCACACTTCACACATCACAGCTTCAATATAAATAAACGAAGAAAAATAATTTATAATAAATAATGGGCCTGCATTACGCAGTTTCCAATTTTTAATCCTTTTGCTTAAATACGAAAATTTTTCGATGCTCGCTCGCGTGCTGTCACGTATTGCGCTACATGTCATTTTTCAAACTTTTCGCGCCGCAGTGAAATATCAAGTTCCGGTACAGCGGCGAGCATTGGAGGGGGAAACATGTCTCAACTCTCCCTATAGGACATCTAACCAACAGTACATAATCGTGATATTTCGCTGGCGAAATTGGTAGTACTGCGATGACCTCGAGCTGTATTCGTTGAATTACGCTGAACACGAAATGTCACATTTTTTTAAGGTTTAGTGTGGTTAGGATTTGAAATTTTTTAAAAGTATTTATGCTTATTAAATAATTCTCTCCACTTGCCAATATATCATTGGCGAATTAAAATATAGGAATAATTATTAATAGTGAGCAGGTACGTTGAAAAATTATATTATTGTGTATATAAAGATGTGTATAAATTATTATTATATAAATTACATACATTTTTGGCAATAACTTTAATTTTCTAATTAAAAATATAAAATTACTATTGATTAAAATATGACAAAAACGTTTTCAAAAGTTACTAATAATAATCAACTAAAACTAAAATTCATAAAAAAAATTCTCTTCTAATTAAAAAATTATTAATATGATCATTTGTATTTTTCACTAAATTCTCAGAATACATTGGTTTTAGTGAAAGTTAATTCAAGTTTTTTTATTTGTTGTAAGCATTTTCTGTAAAAAAATTGCAATTATTTTAAACGTAGATAAAACTATAGAATCACGGCTAATACTTTTTTCTTTAAATTTGTATATAAATTATTTTATTTTATATTGTAAACTTAATTATCATGTTTAAGGCCATGTGATACTTACCTGCAAATAAATTCTACCGACAATTTTTGCGCCATTTTGCTGCCCAGACGAAATGAGATATCGAGTGGAAAATTTGAGGAATTAAATTAAGGACACGAAGGAAGGTTCATAAAATGCTCAATGTTTATAATTAGAACACATTTTTTTAACGTGTTTTGCATTATAAATATTTAGCAGTTCATAAACCTTCCTTAGTGCCTTTTATTCAAGTACCCAAATTTTCAATTTGATATTTTATTTCGTGTCATTAACACACCTATAATGACAAATTCACACATCCTGATCATTATACTGAATATACACAATATCTATAAATAGTTTTACTGTAGGATTTCAGAGTCTACGAAGGTTAGATTAAAAGGAAATACACCAAAAGAAAAAATGATTGCCGCCGTAGAGCTGGTACTAGAAAAAAAGAAAACACACAAATTAAGTTCACTCCAAATTATAGCGTCAGGCGTTTTTTTTACAAAAATTCAGGAAGAGGAGATAGCAGATTATTTACGAATGAGCGCTAGAGTGGTTTTTGGATTGACTGGGCTGGAGAAAAATGATTGACAGGATTTTGTTCTCGACATCATCTTAGCTTGCGGAAGCCAGAGGCTTGCAGTTTGTCTCGATTAACTCCTTGCAACTCACATAACGTCAACCAATTTTATGTTAATTTAGAAAATTGTCTAGTGACGTATCCTTCTATAGCAGCTAGTCAGGGTATGCGAATCTTTAATCTATATGAAACAGGTACAAAAACTGTACATGTTCCTGAGAAGGTTATTGTTGAGACTGGATGTAAGCAAGTGTCTTCGTCCACTAGTGGAGAGCACTGTATCCTTGTAACAGTTTGTAATACAATTTTTGGTGTTGGTTCCTACTTACCACCAGTCTTTGTATTTTTAAGAATAAAATTGAAACCCACTATGATGGCAGGCACTCCGCCAGGATCTCTTGGATTAGCAAATAAGAGTGGATGGATGACCTCAAAACTCTTTCTTGAAGTCCTAGACCACGTCATCAAGCACACACACAGCACAAAAGAGGATCCAATACTAATGATTTACGATAATCAGGAATCACACATCTCCGTTGATGTAATTGACAAAACTCGAGAAGCTGGTGTAGTTCTCTTAACTATTCCTGCACTATGCAGACATAAAATGCAACCGCTGGATGCCAGTGTTTATGGTCCTTTCAAAAGATTTGATAATCCAGCTTGTGGTGAATGGAGGTACAAACACTCTGGATGTCCTATGACCATATACGATGTGGGTGCTTGCGTAGGACAAGCTTTCCCGAAGGCTTTTACACCACTGAACATAAAGGCTGGATTTGGAAAGACTGTAATCTATCCATTCGATAAGAATGTTTTTAAAGAAGAAGACTTCTATGGATGCAAAGTCACTGACGGACCACTTAATACAGAAACCGAAACTGAAAATGCTTCTCCAGAAATTGAACAAAATGAGGTATATCTCGAGGTTGCAGAAGGCGCTGACTTAGTTCGATCTTTTCAGGAAGAAATCTATTTACCAATGCAGAGGTATATCATTCAAGAAGAAGCTGTTAAACTGCATTCGGCAAAAGAGCAGTCGAGCCTGTCTCAGCCTTTACATAAACACTGCCTTGCTCTAGAAGAAACTTCGGACCAACTTTCGACAGAAACTCAGACCAGCCAGCCCAACGATGTGGAAGTGGCGGCTTTACACTTTGCAGCATAACCAAAAATATAGGAATTGCTTTCAAACTTATGATAGAACTCCACTCGAAAGATTAGTATGAAAAAATGTCGCTAAACTGACGGCTGAATTACAAACAATCACCAAGGACCAAGATATTGGTTTAGAAGTATTGCCTTTGCTACAGAAGATCTATGAGCACGAAAAAGACATACTAAAAATATTCTGTGACAAAAATTTAATCCAGGAGCATCATTCAAGTAATCTTGATACTTTTAAGAGTGTGAAAAATTCGGCATTGCAATCCAAGGAAAATAAAAGAGACGTAATTTCGGTACTCGAAGAAATTCGGCCTCTTCCTAAAGCTGGACCGAGAAGAACGAATAGAAAACCTAAGAAAGGAGAGGTTTAAAAATTAGAAATTTATAAGGCCTGTGATACTGAAAGAAGCTTGAGCTCATCAATTTCTTATGCGATACGTAAACTGATTTCAAGTGAAAGTCTGATTATGATAAATTGTGATTATCGATACCTAATAATTCTATCATGCCTAGATGTAAAACCACCAAAGATTATCTACTGATGGATGGACGTGTCAAAATCGCACCTTTAGCTGCGTCTAATAAAAATGTTTATTATAGCTAAGTAATTCATTTAATGATACTCTTTTCTATTTCAATAGTCATTTGAAAATACAGGTTTTATTTAAATACAGAAATCTTTCCGTTTTGTTGCAAACTGACGCACTAAAGCACTGTGGAATTTAGTCCTATCTACTGTTGGGTGGTTTCCCCTAAGCAAAAAATGGCCGTTGGATTTCAATATCAAATATCTAAATACAAAGTAGAATATCAAAAATATAAATTTCGTATATATATAAAAATGTCAAATATCGTCTTAGAGTTGAGCAACCAGATTGAACATTTCAGAACCAATTAGTACGAGGTCGCCTAAGTTCTCTTCAGACGATCTGAGTCGAACCATCCGAAGATCCCAGGGGCAACCGGTGACAATGTTTTGCGAAGCACAGGGCAGCCCTGTCCCCACAACTAGGTACAATGAACTTCATTTTGTAACATCGGCTTCTTATTTTCCTTTGCATTTGCGTAGAGCCAGTAGGGAGCAAAGCCCCAGCCTTTGCCGGAGATGCTACCATAAATCTCTTAATACGAAAAACAAGTACCGATATTTCTCTCCCATGCAACGCATAGGCTCATCCGGTTCCTGTTATGATGCATTTTTAACAGTTCGTTAGGGGATGCTATTTAAATTTTTTAAAGTATTTATCGAAGCTAAAGTCGAAACTACTGTAGAAGGTACAAATTATACTTAAAGAAGACAGTATCAAAGGAATGAAAATGCTTAGGTAACATTCTTGCAAGGGAGCCCAGTCTTGATTCGGGTGAAATTTAAAAAATTTAAATTCGGTCTTCACGTCCTGGCTTATTTGCCCTTTTATCGTAGAACCTGTGGGAAGTAAGGTACCCGCTCTTCTGGGAGATGCTAAATTATTTGTAATAGTACGAAGTGCTCAGTCCAACGTCAGCCTCTTATGTAATGCACATGCATATCCTGTACCTATGACCAGGTAATAATAAATATTTTAAATTAGCATGTGTCAATGAAGTTAATGTGCATCAGCAAAAGAATAACTACTAAGCTTGCGGGATTTGTGAAGTACCGTCATCATATTATTTGTATTATATATCATTATTTTATTATTATTTATAATTTTTTATGATTATATATCAAGTTACCTTCTCTTGTATCTGATTTTTACTCTTCATTTTTATTTTTTATTATATCCAATTGTAATATTGGGTCCTGACATTTTTACAGAATTATAGAACACATGCACATTAAATCTTATGAAGCGCAAGAATATTTCCCAAATTCTACGTTTCCTAACATTTATTTGACCGCAATCCATTTAAGCGAATCATAATTTGTCCTAATTTTTTATTTTTCTGCAACACCTTTCAACTCATTTTTATTTGTTCGATTTACCGTTTGCTCTAATATTTTTTTATTCCAAATTACCATTGGACAGAATTTTTATTTTTCCCAATTACCATTACCCATTATTTGCATTTGTCATAATTTTCATATGAACTAATTTGTATTTTCACAAATGACTATTTAGCATAATTTTAATTTTTCCAAATTACCTTCTGCCCTAATTTTTATTTCTTTGAAATACCATTTGCCCTCATTTCTATTTTTACGAATTACCATAGACCTTTTCATTTCAATTCGGAAATTCTTAATGCGCATGACAGACGTCATGATATTTTGGCCGGCCGCTGTTTTGTTTCAGCTCCGTTCATGAAGAATTATTCTAAGGGAAACGATCCTTCTTTCGAAACCCATAAATGTCAGACGCCCTGCCTGGGGCGTTTAGACACCTGAGGCAGGTGAATTTTGAAATTTCCAAGTGATAGTATAAGAGTCAATTCTCTTACAGGATCTACTATTTATGTCCCTTGTTTATTATAATCGCCAGACCGATAGCATGGGGACAACACACTGCCAGACTTGATAATTATTAATTTTAAAAAACATAGATTTTCAAGTTACAGTATAAAGTCCGGCGTTTTAATGGCATAAACAATAGTATTCACAGGTAGCGTTCGTCAAATGGCAGACCGAAATTCTAGGGATAACATCTTGAAAATAATATTTGAAAATGCATAATCTTTATCGAAAGTGTCGGCCCTAGCGGGTAGCCGAGGAGCGAGGGAACGACCGCGTCGTTTTACGAACACTACCTGTGAATACTATTCTTTATGTCATAAAAAAGCCAGACCTTATACTATTACTTGAAAATCTATGTTTTTTTATTGATAATTATCGAGTCTGGCAGTGTGTTATCCCCATGCTATCGGTCTGGCGATTGAATAATTATAAACTTAGGTCATCAATAATGGATCCTAGAAGAAAATTTACTCTTATACTATCACTTGAAACATTCAATTTTTTACCTGCCTCAAGTGTCCAAACGCCCCAGGGAGCGCATTGTAGCATGTATAGGTTTCGAAAGAAGGGTCACTCCCAGCTATATTCACCACTAACTAAAGTCGGCGTCAAAAGTACGCGAACCTCACTTTGAACGCTTGCAACTCATTCAAAAAAAAAAAAATCGCAGAAAATGTTGGCCAGGTAAACGTGAAAGCTTAAGGTCTCCCGAATTGAAAGGTATATATATTGTTGTTCTAAAAAACTTTTTACGATGGCGCTGATGTAAAACGTGCCAAAAAACAAGGTTTTTGAGGCACTTTTTTCAAGTCTCGACTTTCGATGCTTCCCAAACCAAGCTGAACGTCTTGAAAAATCTGAAAAAATTCACAGACAATCCTTAAGGTGTCCAGAATGCTACGCAGTTTGCCAAATTTCGAAATATGAATTTGTTTACTAATTACAGACCGTTTTCAACAAACATATCATCTTGGAAAGAAATAATTATAGGTAGTTGTTTTATGGCTCAAGATGTGCAGTTTCGTAACGCGAATGAAGCATAATTTGAAAAAATGAAATTAGCTCAATATTTCGCGAAATAAACCTAAACGCATATTTTGGAATTTAATGAGAATAGCCACCGTATAAAAAGTATTCGAGAAAAAGTATCCATTTCACAACAATAGGGACCTCAGAAGGAAGGGGTACCGACGTTTCTGCCTTTACCCTCCCAGCGATTGATCTGCGGGTGAATTTTTTCAGATTTTTCAAGACGTTCAGCTTGGTTTGGGAAGCCTCGAAAGTCGAGGCTTGAAGAAAGTGCCTCAAAAACCTTGTTTTTTGGCACGTCTTACATCAGCGCCATCGTAAAAAGTCTTTTAGAACAACAATATACATACCTTTCAATTCGGGAGACCTTAAGCTTTCACGTTTACCTGGCCAACATTTTCTGCGATTTTTTTGAACGAGTTGCAAGCGTTCAAAGTGAGGGTCGCGTACTTTTGACGCCGACTTTAGTTAGTGGTGAATATAGCTGGGAGTGACCCTTCTTTCGAAACCTATACATGCTACAACGCGCTCCCTGGGGCGTTTGGACACTTGAGGCAGGTGAAAAATTGAATGTTTCAAGTGATAGTATAAGAGTAAATTTTCTTCTAGGATCCATTATTGATGACCTAAGTTTATAATTATTCAATCGCCAGACCGATAGCATGGGGATAACACACTGGCAGACTCGATAATTATTAATAAAAAAACATAGAGTTTCAAGTGAGAGTATAAGGTCTGGCTTTCTTTATGACTTGAAAAATCGTCACGGGTTCTCGAGATACGACTGAAGATGTCCAAGCGTGTCTGCGCCGGATTTCAGTCGCTTTAACAGCGAATCTGGCCATCAGTGGTGCTCGCCGACTGAGACTCGACCCAGACACGCTTGAATATTTTTTGTCATATACTGTCAATTTCAGTTTTTTTTATAAGTATCCTAAGCCACAGCACGAGTAGAATATAAGAAACAAAATCTGTGAAATTCCCGGCGACCACCGCTCTCGCGGTCGACAGCAGTAATCGCTGACTGAAAATTGACATTTGAGGCCTGGACATTTTTAGTCGTCTCTCGAGAATCTGTGAAGATTTTTGAAGTTTTATTGGCTTAAATTAAAGATAAGACTTCAAAGACTAAGTGATATGAATTTGAGATTTTTGCTACAACTTTTCTAGGTCCTGCCACAAGTTGAAGTCAAGATACATAATTCGAGAAATTCTTGAGTGTTTTTTTAAATTTCTCACGTAGTATATTCTCTCCAAAAGGTCAAAAATATCTTTGTTATAGCTTAATTGACGCGCAATTTAACAAGCTTTTCAACGGGTTTTTAAAAAAGTTACTCGCTCCTTTTTTGAACGAGTAATAACGTTTCAAAGTCAGCAGTGATTTTTAATAGTACTTTCGCTGATCATACCGACAATTTCCGACGGTATTGTATGTACAATAGTAATTCGGAAAAATTAAACTTAAGAAAATGACGGTAATTCAGAAAAGAATAGCATTTTGGTTAAATGAATTTCGGTGAAATAAATGAAAGACTGATATCATAGCTGGTCTCAATCAAACATGAATTTCGACTGAAATATTCGATTGTGATTCTATTTTAATGGTGGTTTTCTCCTTTAAAAGGGAACCCTGTCTCAAAAAAAAAAAAAAATTCTATTGGTTCAAAACGTTTTTATTCCTGCTGTTAACCATTTTTCTGAACTTCTAACTTCTTGTACTCATAATAAAGAACCAGTCGGAAGCAAAGCTCCGGCGCTTGCCGCCGACGCAAAACTCTCCCTGTTGCTGAGAAGAACAGGCACAGACATCAGTCTTCAATGTAATGCACAGGCACATCCCATTCCTGTAACAAGGTACTTAAATGGTTGATAGTGCTTATAACTGGATAGTACTTGAAGTCTTAGTACGCCATAACATATCTCCTTTACGGGGCACATTTCACACAGCCTGTGCATGATGTTTATTGAATTCTACTAACCATAACCGTACAAATTAGATAGTAGCTTAATAGTTACACTTCAAAGAATAAAAATAACTGGGTATTTATATTTAAAACTAAAAGAATCAGAAGAAGTTGTATATGGTGTCATACATCTGTTAGCTATATTTTTTTCTTCAGAATGACTTACGTTTCAGTTTCCACCAGATTGGGACAGGACAGCGAATTATTCCTTCTGATTATTTAGCTCTGAAAACTGGATTTGTTATCTATCATTGTCCGTAATAAGATTGAGCAATTGGGCATTCAGCGTTGATTACTAATCAATTTCGTATCTATTAAAGTAGATACTTCAACACAGGATTGCGCTAGCTCTCGTCTTTTACCCTATCGTTTGATAAAGTTAGTTTTTTTCTGGCAATGACATCAACGTTGCACAGTCTGGTCCGTTCTTTTCCACTCAGTCAGGCAAAAAAGCTCACGTATATATCATAGATGCCTCTTAAACACACAGCCACCATCTTAATGCTGCACTCACTTCTATTCTAACACAGAACCCATCACTGCAAAGTCTCCGAAATTCTCCAATGACGTGAAGAAAGCCTATTTCGACAGAGCCCTGGGTCAACACATGAGTTTGTTTTGTCCTGCCCAAGGGTACCCAGTTCCAACTTATAGGTATATTTAAGTAGATTTATTAGTTAGAAAACGGGATGCAGGTTTCTGGCCGCACGGTTGAATATTTTTGTCTGATTTTTTGCGTACGTCATCTAAATATTATTCTGTTTTGCTGACGAGAACCGGTTTTTCGAAAACATGTTTATATTTTGTTTAATGATCAAAAAGGAAAGAACAATAGCAGTGACGCTCAGTGTTAGCTGTGTCTCCATTTTCGCCGCGTGCCTATGGGCCCTTGTCGCCCTTATCAGAGGCAGATATTCAGGAGCGAGTCGAATTACTCGGAACGAATGACCCTTTCATTGTTATGAGATTCAGACCGCTTAAAAAAAATTTATAAAAGCATGGTTTGATTCAATTTTAATTAGCAGAATTAGTTTATTCATATAATTAGAAGAAAGTGAAAAAAATATTCGTGAAAATTTAATCGGTTAATATTTACAGTATAATAGAAATGTTAAAGTGTATACGAAAGTATAGCCACATAAACCGCAGCCTGTCGAATTAGCCGGAACGAATGACCTTTTCATTTTTATGATATTCAGGCCGGTTACAAAAACTGAAATGATAAAATCATGGCTTGATTCAATTTTAATTAGCAGAATTAGTTTGTTCATATAATTGGAAGAAATTGAAAAAAAAGATGAATGAAAATCGGTTAATATTTGCAGTAATAATGGAAATGTTAAAGTGCATACAAAAGTGTAGCTGTGCCGAAAAGTTGACACCTACTCCCTAAATCAGAATTAGTAGTAATCAATTAAAAACTACCGTTAAGGGCATTTGATACATAAACAATGATCGATTTTAGCAGTGTTAGGTCCCCCCGGCTTTTTTCCTACAATAATAAAGATTTTGCCTTAAAAATTTGGGGAATGATAGCGAACATGCTAACGGACGTCCCCGAACTCTTCTGTTGTGGAATAATTTTAAAAATTTCATTTTGCTAAATTTGATTAATATGTGTGTATTTTGAGGTTATGTGTGTTACAATTCTCCCCGCAGCTTTACTTCCAAACTACACAATATTTTTAATCGAAAACTTACGACAAGTAATAAAACATAGTAACTAATGTCTCCGAACAAAGCTTGTTTGTAGGCAATCCAAAAAATATATTTCATAAATAATTTAATTTATGCTCATTAGGACGCCCTCTATGCCACTCGGTACAATAGATACCAACATTATCGGAATGACAGAGACTTGACAACCGATCCTAACCCCCAAATAGTGCATATACAGAAAAATTTTATGTAGCAGAATATATTTTTTTGTGCTATTATCCCTTAAAAAAAGAGTTCGGGGACGTCCGTTATTCTATTTTATAGCATCTCCGAATTCAGTTTTTACAAATTTTAAGTTTTGTGGACAAAAACCCGGGGGAACTGAACCCGATTGAAGTATCACATGCCCTTAAGGAAGTTTTAGGTATTCGAATACTAAACCTTACTGAATAAATGAGCAGTTTTCTAGTAAAGATTGTGAGAAAATCTTACTAAAGCAATTACTAAACGCGTTCGCAATATTTCAGTAGTACAAAACTATGCTTATTTAGATGTAGAGCATATGTTTATCCGTCAGTCGATAAAAATTATTATTTTCATCTTGTGCACTTGAATTTCAAATAATGAACATTGAAATAAGATATGAGTGGTAAATATACTATATATATATAAACGGAAAAAATTATTCTAATTTTTGTTTTTGAAACAGGAAACTGTATCCCCGAATCGCAGATTTTCATACCTCTGAATTCGATATGTATCTCTTTGCATTTTTCTTATTTTGTCCTATATTTTTTTTTTACAATTTCTGCTCATATGATAAAGATAACGTATCAGTTTTATGTAAGGTAAACCATTTTTGAATGCCTGAAGAACTATTTTTCCTAAAAACTAGGAAATCTAGAGAAATTTATTGTATAAAAAAAAATTGTTCCTGGCCACAAAAGTTATTTAGCCCTCATACAACTCACAAGGTATATTTCTGAACAAAGCACAACTTCAAATAAAAAAATTGCAAAAAAGTGTAATGGTCGATTTTTTGAGAAAATCGAGTTTTCATTTTTTAAGATAAAATGCCGCCATTTTCTTAATAGTAACCCTTCTTTAAAGTTTCCTGCGTATTACGAAAGAAGGCAAGAGACGCTTTAAGAATCA
>CAKNWW010279867.1:0-11632 GCA_932074435.1 Andricus kollari
TGAAATTAAAATCCGTACTATCTAGGCACAACCGGAGTCCTTCCTCATAATCTGTCCACGGAATTTTCGTTTTATCGCGAATTTTATCCCACCTACTACGAACCGCCTCGACTGCCTTGTCTTTTGGCACATTAGTGAAAAGGGAAACAACGTCTAATGACGTGAAAACATGATTTTCCGGAATCCTGATATTTCTCATTTTGTTCACTAAATCGAAGCTGTTAAGCACTCTCGATTTAGGAGCTTGAATATTATTAGCAATAATATTTTTTGCAAATGTTGCTAATTTGTAAGTAGGACTACCTACATATGAAACTATCGGCCTAAGCGGTGCACCTGTCTTGTGAATTTTAGGAAGGCCATAAATTCTCGAAGGGTTAGCGTGGTATACCTTCAGCTGTTTCGCTGTAAGTTCATTAATACATTTTTTCGATTCCCATTTTTTCACAAGCTTTGCGACTTCCCTAGCAATTTTTTTGGTTGTGTCCCTATTTCTTGTAACGTACGTGTCCTGATCTTCTAACAATGCATTAACTTTCGCGTCATAATCTTCCCTTTTCATCGCGACGGTAGTATGCCCCTTATCCGCGTTAACAAAGATAATCTGAGGGTTTTCTTTTGCAAATTTTTCGGCCTGTTTAATTTCTTTCAACGGCTGTATGTTTTTTGACTTTACTTTGTAGCCGTAATTCATAACTCCACATAAAGTACTCGCGATATTTAGTCTAGCGCGATCTTGACCTGTCTCTTCTATTTTTTTGATATTAGACTCAACACTGGCTATTAGATCTATTAGATTAGGCTATAGATTAGATATAAATAAGGTCCCAAATAAACAGACAATGCTTACTAAGCACAGCATTGAGAAGGATCACTTTTTTGATTTTAAAAACGCGAAAATTCTTGCGAATGAATGTCACTATCGTAAACGTCTGGTGATGGAAATGTGTCACATTGCTGGTAATGTGAATGCGTTCAATTTAAGAACCGATATTAAAAAAGTTTCAAAAATATACTACCCTGTTGTAAAGCGAAAAAAATTCTAAGAACACGTGGTCACTACGGTCGACGCTCCCTGAAGTGGACCGGCGATCGGCCCTCCCATTTTCAGTCAGTTTTAGTGCCACAGCCCTTTAAAAATTAAAGCATCTTTCTATCGGATTTCGTAGGTCGTTAAACTGGAGGACCTCTGAGAATGCTTTTTCAGTTTTCCTCGTGATTTGAAATAGAGCGAATGTCTCTATGTTTTCTTACGTCGAAAACTTTACTCTTATATTAACAGAAATCTGTTAAATAAAAATTTATGATAATGTGTTGTAACGTTATTGTTTTACTGAGCATTTAAATTAGATTTTCCACCACCAGAATTCTTAAGGACTCATTTGAAACGTTTTCATGATTTTGATTGTACTTCAAAAATGTTAAGATCATCAGGGAAATGCAGGATCACAGGAGAGAAGTCAGAATTGCGCAGATTATCGTGATTTCTATGGAGTGGTCACGCTTGTTTTGGCCATTTTCTCCCTGACATTAAGATTTCGCGTGTAAATTTTATTGACTATGGATCACGTTTTACGTGCGTGATTTTGAGCGGACTGCTAAAATTTTTCCCTCCCTTTAGGAAAGACTGAGACTCAAATTTAAACGACTCTACAAACAAGACGCCCTTGTGTGCAAACCATAGTGCCGTGTTTGCCATACAATGTTTTTTTTTGTTTTCCTGCTCTTGTTTTTAAATGAAATTGATTAAATTTTATCTTGGGCCTTTCAATCAGCGCCCATCTAATTTTGAGAAGGAAGTGATCTACATTCTAGTGATCTCTATTCCTTGAGTCTGGACAAATCATGGGTCTATGTTGGGAATTTTACTAATTCCTAAGGTTCCATGGATTTTCCTATCAAGGTTATTGATCGTTAATTCGTGATCTTATTATGCACAGCGTTTCTCAATCTCATTCAGATGAGCTCCCGTACGAAAAAGGGTTGAAAATCTGAATATAGCTGCATAAAATCAAACGACACATCACGGATGAACAAACAAAATTTCTCACACAAACTCAATATTGTCAAAAAAATCAGGACTAAAAGTAAGAAAAGTGAAAATTCCCACAATGGGAATTGGAAAAAGAAATTTCTTGGAGAGTCCAGTTTTCCCCATTTATCTTTTACCTGCTTCCTAGATCGCGACCCTCTGAATTGGCGAACAAAATTCCTCGAAGCGCATGCAATCGAAAAGAGTCAAACGCTGAACGTAGTGCTCCCCAGAACCATTCAGCGCAGACTGTCGATCCCGTTGTTCTTCGGTAATGATAGCGGTCCTTTAGCCGCGGACCTCACATATCCCCACTTTTCGAATGGTTGCGCACGCAACCACACCTGTTTCTCGTAGCGGTACATGCGATCTATATAACCCTTTCGCTAAGGAATTCGCAAGTCACTCAGTAGCGTATATTTTTTATTTCTCACCCGCTCTTAAGTAAATTTAATAATTATGATTAATGAAATTATACTGAACCGTTTCAGTGTGTACAGGGGTAGTTACCCCCTACAATATGATTTTTGAAAAACATGTAAAAGCACGTCAACTTACTCTTTTTCTGTTGGGTAACATATTTTTTTCAGATTTTTCCCTTGAATTTTTCTTTTCATTATTTTCATCGTATGTAGGGGGTGGTTTACCCCTTTAAAATTTGTTTATTAAGTCGTGCAAATAGCGTTGTTTCATCTCTTATTGTAACGAAACTTTTCCAATTGGTTTCATAAAAAAAATGTTGTCTTCTTAAATGCGCACCAATAAAACGAGCCCTTGACACTACCATATTTGGGAGACTATTTCACCCCGTTAAACTGTTCATTGTCCGATAAGAAAAAACACGTGTCGTTTCCTTTTTAGTGGACTACAACATATATCAAGATCATTAAAATCGGCGAGGGACACCTGGGGTACCTTCCTTTCGAGTCGTTTGACCTTTTTTTCTAGACTTCAAGTTTTCAACACTCTAATGACCAAAATTTGATATCACTAATAATTTTAAAGTTTCACATACTGAGTTAGCTGAAGCCAGCATTACTACTTGTTTTTCGTTAAAAAAAGATGCCCGGATTTTGAGCTTAGCACAAATCCAGAGCACTTAATTAGCAGTAAATTTCTGCCCAAAGGAATTGAATGAAGTATTTCTACATGTTTTTGACCAAAATTACCGGCCACAAAATTTGTGTTCTGCAGCATAAGTTATCAATAAATAAACACTAAATGATGGCATAGTGCCCATATCGAGATGACAATGTTGTAATTCCAGTTTCCCGGACCTACGTGAAGCCAGCAGTACCGCGGTAGAAATACTTGTTACATCCTCTTTATTTGGCAGGAATTGAGGTCTGATTTAGGGCTCTTGCATGACCCCCGGCGTAATATTTCAAACACAACACCTGTCACAGAAAAACTACTCTAAAGAATAAAAGTGCACTAATCATAAAAGTGAGTACATCAGAAATAAGGGCTCTTTTTAGGCTCCACAACTCTACCAAAATAAATTTTCCAAACCCATCCCTTAACATTGGAAAACTACCCCTTACCCAAAAGTACTGATAAAGTGCAAGAAAAAGTATTGTATCAGTTTAAAATATTTTATAGCTGTCCGAAAACAATACTTTTTTAGAAACCACTCCTAACGTTCGAAAATCACCAAGTAAAGGAATGTGACATTAAACTGAGAATTAAGTATATCTGCAGTGTTTGATTATTTTGGATCGTGCCGAAACAGTACATGCCCTATGCCAACATTAAGGGCGCAAAAAATCTCATTTAGTATGCAAAAGCCAAATGTTGGGCTCTGCATGAAAAAAAATGCATGGTACTGCTAGCTTCACGTAAAGCTAGCAGTACTATGGTAGAAATATTTGTTACATCAAGTTTTTTCTTTCACAAGAATTGAGGGCTCATTTAGGGCTCTTGCATGGCCCCTGGCGCAATTTTTCAAAAAGAACCCCTATTACAGAAAAACTACCCTAGAAATTAATGTGCACTAATCATAAGAGTGAGTACATCAAAATTAAGAGCTCTTTTTAGGCTCTACAACGCCCCAAAATCAATTTTTCAAAGCCATCCCTTAAGGAGATTTATTAGAGTAAAAAAACGGGAAACAAGTTTCAGGCCGAATGGTTGAATATTTTTGTCTAATTTTTTTCATTTGTCATTTACATAATATTCTGTTTTGCCGTTCAGAGCCGATTTTTCGAAAAATTGTACTTGTTTTGTTTAATAATCAAAAGCGTTAGTACAATAGCAGTAACGCTCTGTTGTAGCTGTCTCTGCTTTTTCGCTGCGTATCGCTGTACCATTGGCAAAGCGTTCTAGGCAGATAACCCCACGGCGAGTCGAATCATCTAAAAAGAATGACCCTTTAAATGTTATGAGATTATGGCCGGTTACAAAAACTGGAGATATGAAAGCATGACTGATTCATTTTAATTAGCTGAATTAATTAATTTATATAATTAGAAGAAAGTGAAAAAAGATTAATGAAAATCGGTCAATATTTGCAGGATCAATGGAAATGTGTAAGTGCATACAAAAGTATAGCAGCTGTGCTAGAAAGCTGATACTACTCTCTAAATCTGAATTAGTAATTCTTAAATAATATAAATTCCTAAATTAGTCTTAGTAATTCGAATACTAAAGGGCCTTTTTTACCATCTCTGATTAAATCCATGGTTAACTAATCATGATTTTTTTAAATCAAAGACTTAATCATGCTTAACTTGCGAGACGTTCCACCATGAATTTTTAACCTCTGCGTAGCTAACCGTATACCCTGTTCGCAATAAACTCTAGTTTCCGCGTATTTCTGTTGTAACGGCGATTCTGAATGGCTGAGTCACGAAACTTGTGTTCGCGCGCCATCTTTGGCGCGCCAAACCAAATAGACCTCTGACGTCACAAATTACGCGTTTTTTGCTTGTTTTGCCGAAGCGTCTCCAAAACAACATTAGTGAAAGTAATTAAGTGAAGCGGTCTTTTCTAAAGTGAAAAGAAAAATAATATTTTGAGAACAAATTTCATTTTGAGCCATATTTCACATTATATATTATCGCACTGCACTTTAACTAAACTTTGAGGTTATGTAGAGCCCCGTTGATCGCTCATTAAGTCGCTAACCGGTCAAAAACGGCCAATTATATTAAAAAGCGATTAGGCTACTTAAATCATGGTTTAAAAGATCGTGGATCGAAATGTATTGATTAAATAAAGTTAATCAAGGATTAAAATTTAATCACGGTTGGTGGCATCGGCCCCAAGGCTTACTAAATAAATTAGCAGTTTTCTACTAAAGATTGTGAGAAATAATTACAGAAGCAATCAGTAAACGACTTAGCAATATTTCAGGAGTACAAAACTATGCCTATTTAAATGTAGAGCATATGTTTATCCGTCAGTCGATAAAAATTATAATTTTCACCTTGTGCACTTGAATTTCAAAGAATGAACATTTAAATAATATTAAAATGTATTTAAATCAAAGAAAAAATGGGGTTGAAAATATGAGTAGTAAATATTATATCCATATACAAACAGAAAATTTCTGTAATTGAAATAGAAAAATGTTGAAAACCCAAATCAACAAAACAAATACACTGGTAAATGAATGATAAATTATAGTTTGAAACCCTGTGTCAACATTATTCCCATTTAATTAGCGCTTTATTCACATTTGTAACATTTCTATGTAAGCTCTGTAAAATGGTTTTTTTTAACGATCCCAAAATGAGATTCAATGATAATAATAGTCAAAACGAATTAAGTTGCAAACTTCTATTTAAAACATTTTGCCAGTATCTTTGGAACAAATCCAAATATATGTTGTTTCTTAGAGGAAATTAGGCTCTGCGTATACAAAAACTTCCATAAAACGCACAGTGTTCAATTGATCTAATTCTTTTATAATATTTTGTTTACTCATTTTTCAACTTAGAATAAAAATTCGTAAACAATAATCTAAAATAAGTAAAAAAATTGTTCTTAAATTTGAATATTACTTATTTCAAAATGTGATCGATACTTTATTTTTCTTTTGAATATAAAATACTTTGAAATCAGAAGGAAAAATAATTCTGTAAACAAAGTTCGAGTGCCAGAATTTTTAGGTTGAAAATGAGAGTCTCACGGTACGGTGGTCGGATGGAAAATATTTGTGTGATTTTTTAAAATATTGTTTTTAAATTCCTTTTCCTTAAGTATCTTGCTTTAAATAGATATAACATATTTTTAAATTATTAAAAAAATGTAATAATAGGATTTTAAAACATTTTTTAAACATCCCTAGTTTTATGCTGCTATACATATATTTATTTTTACATTCTCACCAATGAGAAGGTATTGGTTTTATGTGAAAAATGACTTTCGCGGGTTCCCACAAGTGTCGAAGTTTTGGCTGGGGTCGAGTTGCGGGATGGTCAGGGGAACACGGCGGGTGGTGCCTTCCCCTTCCATGCTACTACCTTTTCCGAAGCTCAACATTAGCCGTCGAACGGTCGACTCACATTTCCCATAATTTTTGCTTCACACTTTAGCCAGGCTTAAAACTGGCAGCAAACTCTACGAAATAAATTTTTTCCATGCTGGCGTGTTTAAAAATGGTTGAAAAATATATATTGTGAATTATATAATACTAGAATATAAATAAATGAATTTAATTAATTGAGCGGCTAGAGGAGAGCTTTTGTCAAATGAGTCCGTGCATAATAATGAAATATCATTTAACCGAATATTACCTCAATAAAGTGAAATAAGTACTGAAATAAGCTACAAATTTCCCTTTAATAGATTTGAGCTATTTATTTCACTGTAAATTAAACTAAACTTTAAACTAAAAGTCGGTAGAATATTCATCTTATGAACTAACTGGTAAAACCTTGCGTGAAACTTGACGAATGAACTCAAATCGAGTTATGAATCCGACTTGGAATGTCAAAATTGCATCGATAAGGAATTGTTCTTTTTCTATGATTTATTTGCTTCTTGTCGCTTCACTCCTCATTTTGATGCAGACTTCGAGTTGCATTTCTTTAAAAATCCTGATTAAATTGATGTCTTGGCTTTCTCTTATTTCCTGTTCAATCTTGTTCATAACGGATTTTCCTTTAGACCCATACTTAGTTCTTAGGTATAGAGGATGTGCCTTTATACCCACACTTGGTTCTCGGGTTTCCAGGAGGTAGCATCGTGTTTTCGTTGCTGGTTCCACCTGGTCTAAGTTTTCTTACCTTGATAAGGGTGCTATCTGAGCACTGAAACGTTGGTAAATATTATCCATGCTTATTTATTGTGATTTCAAAGTAATAAAAATAAAAAAGACGAAAGAAATAAAAAAGAGAAGGAAGGGGATTTGGTTGGTTGCCTTCTCATTTTTGTTTCCGCTTTTTTATTTTTGTCCAAAGAAAGAAATTTTTATTTTGTTTTCAGTAATTGCAATAGGAGCATTTTGTGGTGTTTGTCCAAATTTTATTCGTAAGATTCTTGGATTATTTTCAGGAATTTATACATCCACTTGAATGTTGGACGTTAAATGGGATTTTGAATTTGATTTTAATCTAATTTAAGATTCTTAAATTTTAATTTAGCTGATTTGGATTGGAGGTCATTTGTAAAATTTCATTTTATTTTTTTATTTTTTGTTTAGCATTATGTTTTTTAATCAGATCAAAGTTGCATAGGGTCCTGAAGCCTTCCGAAAGGTTAAATTATGGTGTGATATCAACCAAAAGTTAAGAGGCAGTATCCTTCAGAAAAGGTTTTTGATTGAATGTCGAAGAAATGATGTTATACCTAAAAAAATATTTTTTTTTGGATGACAAATTTCGAAATTTTGCTTTTCATAGTAATTTTTGCAATAGACAATTTGAACATAATTTAAAGAATTTCAAACTCTCAATGTTGAATTTACTGATTTTCCTTAATCCAAGATTTTTAAACAATGATAAACAACATGAGAACAAACTTTCTATTTTGATTGATCAACTAACTAATGTTCAGGAGCAAAATTTAAATTTACACAAGATTTTTTAAGAAGAAGATAGGGATCCTTGGTTTGTAAATTTGGCAGATATTCAAATTCCTGATTCAGTTACAGATATTCTCAGATTAGGTCAAGGTTTTAGTAACCATGTGATAAAAAGTAAACCGAAACAAATGATGGAAATAGTCAAAGATGTTGAATCAAGTATACACAAAATTCCAATATTAGATTAACAGGATTTCCGGAACAAGGTTTTGCACTTGTCAGAGAGCTTTGTTGATAAGAAATGTTTGCACATTAGTAGCACTGATCGTAAAATTTCTGAAGGTTTCATGGTAACGAAAGGTTTCCTTTAAAACAACCCTGATATAATTTGTATGAATGCTGATAAGGGCAATATTACAGTTTATATGAAGAAATCAGATTATATTAGGGATATGGAGGATTTGCTTTCCAATCGTGATAACTTTGATTTATTGAGTGAAAATCCGTTGAAACAATTAAGAAGAGACACTTTCAGGATCCTAGACAATTGGAAAAAGAAAGGACTTTTAGGAAAAGATATAAGATGGACTGATATAAATACCGAAGACACAGTTCTTACAAGATGTTATGGTTTGAGAAAAATTCATGAAGAGGGCTATCCTTTAAGAATAGTTATTTCAACTATAAACACTCCCACCACATTTTTAGAACAAAACTTTAATTTGATACTCAAAGACTCTATTACAACTTCAAAATTCAATATTAAAAATAGCTGGGAATTCCAAAAAATTATTATTAAAAAAACTGTTCCTGATGACCGTGTAATAATTTCTTTGGATGTTGTTGCAATGTTTCCAAGTATACCCTTTGAATTGGTCGAACAGGCAATTTTAAATAGATAAGACAGTATAAAAACACGTACTCGATTAAGTCAAAAAGAATTTATTAAAGGGCTAGCTTTTATTATGAACTCAACTTATTTTTAATTCAATGGATCTTTTTATAGGCAAAAGTTTGGCACTCCCATAGGTTTAGTCATTTCTCCGATTTTAGCAGGAATTGTTATGGAAGATTTGGAGGTCTTTGCTTTCAAGAAGCTAGATTTTGTTTTGCCCTTTTACTTCCGTTATGTTGATGACACCTTATTATGTGTTCCTCTAGAAAAGGCGCAGGCAGTTATTAATGCTTTTAATAGTTTTCATCCAAAACTTAAATTTACCCATGAAATAGAAAAAAATAATAAAATCAGTTTTTTGGACATAGAAGTAATCAAAGGTCAGGATGGTAATATTAGTATTAATTGGTGTAGGAAAAATATATATTCAGGTAGGATTTTAAATTTCTTTTCTGCTCATCCTTTTCAAAACAAAATTGCAATAATCAAAAACTTGGTTGATAGAGCTCTAGGTTTGTCTCACATTTCATTTCACAAAGAAAATTTGAATATTGTTAGGAATATCCTTTTTCTTAATCATTACCCACGAAAGTTAATTGAAAAACATATCATAATTAGAATTCAACAAATAAAAAACAAATAGAGTAACATTTTATCTACAGATGATCAGAAGGAATTGAGAGAATATAGTTCTTTTAATACTTTTGTTTTTCCTTTTTTTGGTCAAATTTAAAAAACTATTGAATTTATGTTAAAAAAATTTAATATTCGTACCAATTTCCGTATACCATTTAAAATGGATTCAATAATAACTTTTTGCAAAGATCCTTTAGACAAATTTGAAAAAGGTGGTGTTGTTTACAAGATCACTTGCAAGATCTGTAAGATGACTTATGTGGGACAGACTGGCAGACTTCTTCATACTAGGGTGGAGGAACACAAAAGTGATGTTCGTTTGGGACGCTGTTATAAGAGGGTTCTTGCTAGACATACGAGAGGGTTTGTTGATATTGACCATGAGTTTGACTGGGATAATATTGAAATTTTGCATAGTGAAAGTAATGAGAGAAAGAGAGAATTCATGGAAATGCTTTATATTAAAAAACAAAATAAGATGTCTATTAATTTAAAAACAGATTTGGATAAATTAAACAAGAGTTATTCTAGTATGATTAATTACATCTAGCAATAGATTTTCATGAGTCTTGACTTTCTCTTATTTCCTGTTCAATCTTGTTCATAACGGATTTTTTTTTAGACCCGTACTTAGTTCTCAGGTATACACCCACACATGGTTCTCGGGTTTCCAGGAGGTAACATCGTGTTTTCGTTGCTGGTTCCACCTGGTCTAAGTTTTCTTACCTTGATAAGGTTGCTATGTACACTATACATATATTATATAAATTCATATGTTCAATATATATATTAAAAGTTTGTCATAAGGACAACCGCAGGATTTCGCCGGGGGCGGGTACTAATCTGAAAAATTGCACCCGCTCCCAGCGAAATCGCGGTAAAATTTCAGCTTCAACCACGTCTCACGTCCGTTAGATAGCTGGTTACAGTCTGCGACGAATTCAATAAGATGATCCGACAAAAGTCTCGTGCACCCTGAGGACACGGAGAGACCCAAGAACGACCGCCTTCTGCATTTTCCGCGCAAGTGTCTCAGTATTTTGTTGACACGCAGGGATGCTTTTCAGGCTATTAACCAGTGAAACCTTGTCTTCTCTCAGAGCGCCGATGATCAGGACGATTAGCTTAACAGAATATTCCGGTTATAACCGTCGCAGCTCCCTTACAAGGTCCCTACACCTTTCTTTCTTTTCCTTCTCCTTGGCTATGACGTTTTTGTCAGCTGGTGCCGAAATATCGATAAAGAACCTGGTTCGTTTATCGAAGTCAAGGAGAACTATGTCAGGCCTCGAGTGCGCGACAGAAACAATTGTCAAGAATATAAAATTCCAGTATATGCGGCACTTCTTATTTTCGACAATAGACTCTATTTCTCTAGGAGCGTTTAGCGGAGCGGTATTTGGGCTAATGCCGTAAGATCGACAGAGATGGTAATAAAGGACTCTTAGTGCCGCATTGTGCCTTTGGATATAGGTCGTTCCCGCATAAGTTGGACAACTAGATAGTATGTGTCCTAGATGCTCGGGGTGTGCATGACACGCTGTGCAGCTATCATCGGGAATGTTTTGGCTCAAAATGTGGCGACGGTATGCTAGAGTAAAAATGATTCCGTCTTGACATGCCAAAATGAAACCCTCCGTACCGGACATCAATCCGGGTGATTTGAGGAAAGCAAACGTTAGCTCATACGACATCGTCTGATCCTCCACATTTCTGTGGAAGATGCCGTACATCCTCTTGTCGAGGAGCTGTTCTTGGAAGTACAGAAACGCCCATTTGCCCACTTCTCTGTGTTTCCTGACCATTTTAAGAAGAGGGTCTTGTCCACTTACGACTATATCTGCTGTACCCAGAATAATACGGTTCGTCGCAGATACTGTGTTCCTCGCCGACAGTTCGGAAGACCATATCCGACGGATGAGACGTTTGTATCTGCGTCGGAGGGTATCCTTAATAGATTTCACGTCTTGAATGCGGCTCGGTGGCACGCCCACGTATGTATAGGTCTCTCCGGCGCCAAGGTGCCGTATATCGCTTCTGTCGACGAGCTCAGGGTCTTCGGGGATATCATTAAGTTTTCCTTTTTCAAATAAACCTTAAA
>CAKNWW010279888.1:0-10309 GCA_932074435.1 Andricus kollari
TTTACATAAAGTACAGTGAAATGTGTGACTAAAAAGACAATACTTTTGAGATGGTGGAATAGTTTAGAACGCACTGACAATGAAAAACCCAGTCTCGTGTTGGTCGAAGAGTCCACATAACCTTATAAATTACTTTCGCAGGAACAAAACAATGGCGAATATAACTTCAAATAAATATTATTAAAGTTAAAGTAAGTAATACATATTTTTAAAATAGTTGTTTTGTACTTCAAGTTTATTACATTCACAATTGACATTTATAATTGAAAATGTTCGTATTTCGCTTATTAAGTTTAAGTTGAGAATAGTAGTATATCATATATTAAGCTATTTCCCTTTCGGCGAGCCTATAGGGGTAAGCGTGACACTACCCGATTCGGTTAGTGTTTTTTAGGTGGATAGTTTCTTGTAGTAAATAGCTACAAGTGTGGTATGGCCGTTGCCGACTAATAATGACTAGTAATGACTTTAAATCTCTTGAAATCTTTTAAAACATTTTGAAGTGTATTAAAAGTCATTCTACTTACTGAAAATTACTTAAAATATTTTTAACTTTCTTTACTCTTTTGAATTCTCATAAAATTCATAAAAAATATTTTGGAATTTCTTGACATCCATTGAAATTAAATAAAAATAAAACCATTTAAATTTTGGAGATCGATTGATAACTAAGATTCCAATTCAGAAAGACGACTGAAAAACCCGCATCTTAAACAAATACGATTCACTAAAGCTGAAAGAACTGTTTCAATTCGTTTATTCTCACCTCAAAAAGTAATTATATTTTTTGATAAGTCTAATCCATTTCATAAGTCTAATCCCTTCATACGTTAATTAAGTCACACATTTTTACTTTATGTATAATGTGTTGTTTCATGGTCAGTATCAGTTGTCACGATTTATATAACTGTTCTATTTTGAGGAAAAAATGCGATTTTTGTCAATTTTTTTTTAAACATTAAGAAAGATATTGATGTAGGGTTTGTTATGCTTATTAAATATACTCTTAAAATACATTTGAAAAATTCTTTTATGTTATTTTATGCGCTTTGTATACATTTCAATGGCACTTGAACGCGTTTTTTCGAAACCACGTTTTTTACCGCTTGTTAAAAGAATACCCGAAACTACGGAATCGATTGGTCTGAAAATTTTAACACATATTCTATGCATATACATCAACCGGTGGTAGCAGATTTATATTAAAATTTTTTTTTCACTAATATTTTTTTACTAAAAATAAGCAAAAAAATTAGATTTTTTATTTGTTTGTTCGAATTGCCGCCATTTTGTTTTTATGCATGTAAATGAAAACATCTGCTACCACTGGCTGATGTGTATGTATACAATATGTGGTAAAAATTTCAGACCAATCGATTCGTCAGTTTCGGAGATTCTTTTAACAAGCGGTAAAAAACGTGGTTTCGGGAAAAACGCGTTTAAGTGTCATTTAAATGTATATAGAGCATTTTTTTCGCGTTTTCGAAGTAGAATCCTGCCTTAAATAAATATGAAAGCGTGCTTAATAAATCGAAAAATGATATAAAATCTCTATATTACAAATACAGCTTGTACAGATTATAAAGGAGTCATGCACCGCAAAAAATCGTATCGGAAACACTTGGAAGATGAACATCAAGAGGTGCCGAAAACGACTCGATGGAGACTTGAGAAAGTTGACACGCAGACTTTAGAAAATAATGTAAATAGAACATTTAAATTACCTATTGCACGCGAAAATGTTCAAGTAGCACAAACTTCCCAACTTTTCACAAGTTTAGACGTTCCTATGATAGTAAAAGATTCAACAAATGCGGATGGAGAATCACTTTTAGTTATTTCAGAAGCTTGTACAAGCTTTGAATTGCCTTCATATTCATCAATTTCTTCAAAACGGAAGGTAAGCGTTGATTTTCAAAGGTAGTCTTTCCACCACGTTTCTCCCTCTTTCAACACTTCCTCTCGGGGAACCATTTTTATAAAAAAGATCAGTACCCACTTTGATTTGTAAATATTTAAATAATTGATTATACATAGTGACTTATTAGTTTCTATAATATAAGTTAGGAAAGGAAAGTTTGTTCTGATAAATTAATTATTTGTATCTTAGTAATAATATAAAAATGTAGGCTTTTTGATATTACATTTATGTAAAATGAAATCGGTATATATTTAAGCGAAATTCGCTATAAAGATTACAAGATTTATCAGGAAAGATAGCCTTCTAACTGACATTTCATTGAAACACGAAACTTCTTTCATACTTTTCTGACTAAGACTAATGCTACTTTATTGCTGAAGAAAATTTTTTTATTAGTATTTACATTCTTTTACAGTTTAGACATTTAATTCTTTAAAAATGAAGGGTTTAAAAACCTTGTAGATAAACTTTTGAAACGTTTGAATGTATTAAATATTTCAAAATAGATATCTTGAATTCTTAAAACTTCAGCTATATTCTAACTGAATTTGGAATGTCTTCATTTGCATATTGTTTCATTTTAAACAGTTTCAGTTTTTAAATTTGGAATGTTTTTTATTGAATTTGTTGAATTATTCATTTACATTTGATTGAATTGAATTCTACATAAAAGTATTCATTGCTTTCAGCCAAATTTTTTACTTGATTGCTTGAAATTTTAAGAGATTTGTTTTTTTATACATGGAAAAACTTAGAAGCTTCAATACAGTTCTTCCTAATCTTAATATATGTTGTTACTGTAAGGATATTTAACAGTTCTGGAATTGTGTAATGTAACTCACATAGAACAGAGTGATAGAACTGTTACGTCACTAGAATGTTACAGTGTCACACGTGTTACAGAAACGGAACATAAAGGTCACACTGTTATATAACCCTATTACAATAAGGATACGTAACAGTTCTGGAATTCTGTAATGTAACTCATACAGGGCGTCCCAAAACAAAGTGTCCAGACTTATATGGCTGTATAGAAAAAAAAACCGAAACTTCCTTTAACAGAAATGTATTGAAGTTTTAGTTTTTGAGTTATGAAATGATTAATTTGGACCAATCAGGAGCATCGCATAAAAAGTCGTACGTGCGTGAGAGGGAGGCTAACGCTGTGTTATGCTGACCGCTGTCTCTCTACTCGATATCCCCATAGAAAAGTTCAATACATGTTTGCCAAATGAAGTTGCGGTTTATTTTTTATTTTGCGTACAGTCGTATTAGTCCGGCCAGTTAGTTCTGGGACACCCTGTATATTACAGAATGATAGAACTGTTATGTCAGTAGAATGTCACACGTGTTCCAGGAACAGAACATACAGGTCACACTGTTCTGTAATACTGTTACTATAAGGATACGTAACAGTTCTGGAATTCTTTTATGTAATTGTTATATAACAGAGTGATAGAACTGTTATGTCACACGTGTTACAGAAATGGAACATAAAGGGCACACTGCTCTGCAATGATGTTAAGACCATCCGAGAAGAAAATATTTTATTTTATAACATTTTATTTTTAAATTTACACATTACAATTTTTTAAACCCACCTTCTCGTAATATATCGAAAGTCAAAAAATAATAAATATATTACTGAGAGGACCCTGGCTTTTTCAGCAAAAAAGCATGGCCGACATTTTGTCACGAACGTTGTAATATTAATGTCTTTTTGACAAAGAGAATTAATACACCTTCGGCACCGTAATCTCTATCTCAATCAATCAACCATACATACGTTGGGCGCCAGACCTTTCTTGGGTCAAAAACAACAAAATTTCGATAATTAAACAAAATATCAAAAGTGACTCCAACACTACTATTTTAACTTTCAAATTCTAGACTCGATAAACAAACGAAATTATTAAGATTACGATGTACCGGAATTAGAACTCACTTCAATTCAAACTAGCTCAGATCCCAAGAGGGAATATTAGGCAGAAGGCGTGGTTTCGTATTGATAAGGGTTTCTTACTCGTGAATGATAATACAGTGAATCATTATAGCAATTAACCAAGTTTTCATGTATTTTAATAAATTAATACGATTGGCGTAACAAAGATCGATCGAAAATCACAAAATTGACGATTTCTTATATTTACAATTTTAGTCTGAGGTCTTTAAAAATAATTTTCGAATTTTATAGCAAAATGAAACAAAATTCCGTTGAGAACGTTTACAATTGTATCCTTTGAAACACAAAATGAATTGACTCAAACAATCAACGCAATACCGGTCCGATACTCCATGATTTCGCGGAATTTAACAATTATATCCTGTCTTAATTTATTATAATGAATTTTTCGTAAGAAGGGAGCGTGGGAAACAACTAATTATTATACAAGGCCACTAGGGGTTGGGTAACAACTATTCACAAATATTGGGTTGTGGGGCAAACAACTGAATTTTTAGTAAATGAGAACATATCTCAGATTAAGGGGCAGATTTCACTAAAAGGGTTGTAATAATAGTTTATTTTTAGGAAACAACTAGTTATTATTCAAGGGCACTAAGGGCTGGGGAACAACTTATCACCAAAAGTGAGGTTATGGAGCAAACGAGCGAAAAATCCACAAAAAAATCATATCGTAGGGAAATCACAAAAAATCAGATCACAGATTTTATATAGGGCTTTCTTGGCCAACTAAACAAAAAAACAAATTGAAATTTGCGGGCTTTCAAAACCAACTACAAAAAAGACACATTATAAATGCTTCCTTGACAAAAATAAAGGCTGAGAGGTTTCACAAGATTATATGGTGAAAAGTCTTACCGACTGATTCGTCGAGCACAAGAAAATTTAACGTCTTTTGGGAGCGTCCGGAACGACCTGGCAGGGATCCTCGAAGGGGCGACGAAAACCTTTGTATGCTGGTAATACTCGGTGGCTACCACGGCAAAAAGACAAGAGACGACCGACTAAACAAGACTAATAAGAGAAGACTGAGCACTGACTCGCTCGAGAATTTATAACCTATCCTAAGCTACGTCACATCCGCCTTGATCCACTCTAATTGGTCGAAATTTTGCCATTTCCGCAACGTCGTGTGAACGAAAGTAGAACTAAAATAATGTCGTACTAAGTGAAGCGATATAGACATTTTCAATTTTAATATTGTAATCTCCGTTATTGCTAGCCTTAACATAACAAATTTAAACCACTGTTTTTACTCCGAAAACGTTCTAAGAGCATTTACTAACTAACGGGTTCATTTGTAACAATTAAAAATCTTGCACCGTGGTTATAAAGTCGGAGTATTGACTATACGGGCTTGAGCTGTAGGGTTACCACGCGTACAGCTGGTGTGGTTTTCTCATTCGAATCGCCTCTAATGAAGATGAAGTGGATGTCCTGTTAAAGAGGAATCCTTAAGATTTCTATAACAATCCAGGTTTTGTAGAAAATTCAGGTGATTTCCAGTCCATGTCTACAAGCGATTCCCAGTTGAGATTTGTAGATATTAGGTTGGCAGCAGCGCCTTATGGTGGAACTGGCGGGAGAATTCAAATGGTAGAATCAAGGTTTTGGTTAGAGAGGCGAGTTGGTTGAGTATTTTTGGTGTCCCGATGATTTTAAACCTTTTGCGATGTCCCACGATGATGATGTTGACTCCGAACAAGGGTTTATATGCAGAAAAACTTAAAATTTCGAAACGAATCAGCGATAAGAATTTAAATTACAAACTAAATCGAAAAGAATCATGGAGTATCGTGTAGCTTCAGTAGTGTACCAGATATTATAATTCATAATTTCTTGAATTATCTTTAATTTAAATATTATCATGAAGTATGTCTTGTGGGTTGAAATTTGCAACATCACAACGTTCAAGCGTTTCGGTAGCGCAATTGGCTAAGCGCTAAGGCATCGGCTAGGTATATACGGGAAGGTAGTTTAGGTAGGGTTCGAATCTCGAGCGAGTGTAATTTTTCAACGCGTTTCAGCGTGCGATTAATTGTGTATAGGGAACCGTGCGTGAAATTGTGTTATTTAAAATATGAACTAAGTGCAGCAATAATACAAATACATTTTTTTGTCGCATATCCTTGTAGCACTCGTACGGAATTGTTACACTCCATGCAAAAGCGTTGTATCACTTTTATGGAATTGTTAAAGAAGGAACACAGAAAAAATTTACATCGTAACACTGTTACATATGTGTTGTGGTACTATTACAGAACAATGTTACTCTGTAACGCTGTTCCTAAATTGTTCTAAAAATATTTTGACATATAACGCTGTTCCAGAATTGTTACAGAACGATCACAGAACAAATTTACATCGTAAGACTGTTACATATGTTTTACGGTACTATTACAGAACAATGTTACTCTGTAACCCTATTCCTAAATTGGTTGAAAAATATTTTTTGACATATAACGCTGTTCCAGATTTATTACAGATCTCTGACAGAATATGATTCTTTAACAGCGTTACAGAACTGCTACATCCATTTAGGGACGACATTACTCTAACCCTGTTCTTAACCAGTTACACAACCTGTCCTTTTCTGTTCACAAATATTAATATCATTTGCAAATTGTAGACTGACGCACAACCAAACAATATAGACGGAGGTAGCGATGCTTCGGAGGAAGAGTGGAATAATGATTTTATGGAATATGTTTACGAGGCATATAATTCGGACGATCAAAATGAGGACTATTCGCTACCTGAATATGCAGAAGAAACACTTAGTTCAAATGCTTCAACACGACTCTTTCAACAACTTCAAGATCCCAGTTTTGTTGATATTATTAATGCGTCAATAAAAGTAAGTCCAGCGGAAATGATTATGATGGTACTGAAATTCGCTTTACGCTTCTATTTACCACACGTAGCTGTAGTGAGTTTATTTACGATGATTAATTGTATATTTTCAAAGCGACTATTACCAGATACTCGATACCTGGTAGATGAGATGTTCTTTTCCCGCGATTTTGCGAAACACCATTCCATTTGTTCGAATTGTGGGGCATATGTTGGTGTATACGAGCGTCATGATGTTAAAAAACTTGTAACGAATTCAAGACAGTTATTAAACTAAGAGAAAGCACTTACGTTGATTTTTTGTAACATATCGCATAGCAAATGACATTAAAGCATTATTAGAAGCGAATGACGAGTACTACGACGATGTTTTAACTGCTAGAAGACACGAAAGTGGCGTTTATGGAGACATTTATGACGGTCGGGCATACAGAAAATTTGTTTAACGTCTCGATTCAGTTGATAGGAGACGTTACATAACGATAACTTTCAATACTGATGGTGCACCTGTATTTGTTGGTTCAACGTTCTCGATTTGACCAATTCAAATCGTAATCAATGAGACTCCCCTACATGTTAGATCGTCGAAAACAATTCTTTTGCACTATGGTTCGGGAAAAACAAGCCTGACATGAACGTCTTTTTAAACGCTTTCGTAAAGGAATTAAATGAACTGACAGATTCAGGCATTGTCTGCACAATTCGCGGCGAGGAAAGACTCATAAAACCATGTGCACTATGCTGTTGCGTCGATACAATCGCACGTGCGCTAATGCAAGGTATTATTCAATTCAATGGCAAGAGTGGTTGCAATTGGTGTCTGCATCCAGGCGAATGGCTGCCGAACAGGTCTGAAACCGGCGGCAGTATGAAATATCCACTTTTAGATCCAATTCCTGAAGAGCGGAATAAGGAAAATACCCTCAATTTTATGGCAGAGACCATAAGCACTGGTGCTCCTGCGTCTGGAGTAAATCGTGTTACGCCATTAATAAATCTACTGGGATTTGATGTTATTTATGGTTTTGTTCCAGATGACATGCATTTCTTGAGATTAGGAATAGGAAAACAGTTCTTGAATTACTTTTTAGATTGCAGCAAATCATCAATAGAGTCAGTTCTCACATCTGCTCAAATCGATGAAATGGATAGATTACTAAGCAGTTCTCAGGTTCCAAACCAAGTGATGCGACCTTCACGTCCAATACGGGACAGAAAATTCTGGAAAGCAAAAGTGGGAGAATTGGATCTTATACTTCAGTGTACCGATTTTATCCCTCTTTGTAGAAAATAAATTAATTTTGCATTGGGCACTTCTCGTTGAAGCCTTCCATATTTCGTTGCAGCCTGTTTTAACAACATCAGATTTTCAACGCATGGAGGACTCAATATTAAAGTTCTTGTTCCTGTCTGAAAAGTTCTATACTAAGCAAGCTTTTACGTATAATCTACATCAACTATTACACTGGCTTAGATCGATCGTAGATTGGGGTCCCTCGTGGACACATACAGGATTTGTGTTTGAATCAGACAACGGTTGATTACTAAAAAAAATAAAGTGCGAAAGGCGTGGTTAATCAAATAAGTCGATCACTTGCTATGGAAGGAAATGACACTATTCTTACTGCCAAAGTTATTCCAAAAAGTTCTGCGTACGTTCAAACTTTTTGCACAAAATTAGAACAGTAAATACGAAAAAGACTTGTAAACCTTCCAGAACGCGGTATTTCGGTAATGCAGTTATTGTGGATCAAACTTGGATTGAAAAATTAGGGCTACCACGCGAAGCAGTGTACTACAAGCGAATTATAAGAGACAGATGTTTGTTCTCATCGGCGAAATTAAAACGAATTCGTTCAAATAATTCGTATGCTATGCTGAAAAACAACACATTTGTAGAGCTGCAGAAATTCATTTTGGACGAATTTACACAGAAAGAATACACCATTGAAAATTTCTGAAAACGGAGAAAGCATTTTGTCAATTTACAAATTTTAGACCAAGTACAATCCAAAGAAAGAACATTAACGGCAATAGATACTAATGAAATTGCTCAAATTAGTGCGTGCCTCGAAGTTCGTAATATAAAGTATATCTGCCCGGTACCAAATGTATATTACATTTAGTTTCGAGATAAATTCCGACTCACTGCAGTTCTAAATGCTTTATAAAGCTTGTACATATATATTATACTAACATTTAAACTATTTAAAGACTTGTCTAGTGACTAAGGCTTGTATAATATTTACTAAAGTCGGCGTCAAAAGTACGCGACCCTCACTTTGAACGCTTGCAGCTCGTTCAAAAAAAATCGCAGAAAATTTTGGTCAGGTAAACGTGAAAGCACTTTTTTAAGCCTTGACTTTCGAGGCTTCCCAAACCGAGCTGGACGTCTTGAATAATCTGAAAAAATGCACAGACCATCCTTAAGGTGTCCAGAATGCAACGCAGTTTACCAAATTTCGAAATATGAATTTGTTCACTAATTACAGACCGTTTTCCACAAACATATCATCTTGGAAAGAAATAATGATAGGAAGTTGTTTTATGGCTTAAGATGTGCAGTTTCGTAACGCGATTGAAGTACAGTTTGAAAAAATGAAATTAGATCAATATTTCGCGAAATAACCCTAGACGCATATTTCGGAATTTAATGAGAATAGCCACCGTATAAAAAGTGCTAGAAAAAAAGTATCTATTTCACAACAATAGGGACCTCAGAAGAAAGGGGTACCGACGTACCTGCGTTTTTCCCTCCCAGCTATTGACCCTTCCTTCTGAGGTCCCTATTGTTGTGAAATAGATACTTTTTTTAAACACTTTTTATATGGTGGCTATTCTCATTAAATTCCGAAATATGCTTTAGGGTTATTTCGCGAAATATTGATCTAATTTCATTTTTTTAAATGTACTTCAATCGCGTTACGAAACTGCACTTTAGTGTCACTGACGGCAGCGTATTCGTATTATTCCATACTTTTCAAGTTTCGACTTATCCTATATAGGATATGAATAACCAAAAACGTATTATTTTTACATCACTTATTTTAAGCGTTCTATGTTCAAACTCTGTTCAAAATGTTAAAAAATCTTACATAATTATTAAATGTTCCTTACAGATTTAATAAATCCTCCTTTTTTTATTATTATTAGATTAAATCTGAAGCAATTTTTTGCATCGACATAAGTATATCCTGGGATTGATGCACTTAAAAAAAGGCTGTCACGGACCTGTTTATTTACATAGAAATTCACACATGGAAATCTGCGTGGATTTCCACGTGCCAAAGTTTTTAGTGTTGCGAAAATAACACAAGTGTACTCGGGTTTTCACGTAAATTTCCACGTGGGAATACACATATGGAAATCTACGAGGATTTTCACGTGCCAAAAGTTTTCAATTAGCGAAAATAATACAAGTAATCTCGGGTTTTCACGTGAATTTCCACGTGGAAAGTAACGAATGAAAACGGAGGAATATTTATGCGTGGCAAGAGTGTTCAGTGCGCAAAAATAATACAAGTCGACTCGGTTTTTCACGTGGAAATTCACGCATGGAATTCTACGAGGAT